>JAMPIV010019104.1:0-276773 GCA_024509875.1 Oreohelix idahoensis | reverse complement strand
ACATACTCACTGTTTTGGTAGACATATCTGGGAAACACAATTTGTTAGGACATTCACATACAGAATCACCAGAGGTAGTCGTAGCCAAGAAAACCCCAGCTCCACAAAATCAGATAGAATCTACTGCTTCGACGAACGTTTCCTTGTTATGTCTTAGTCGAGGAGATGTGTCTATGTCACATTAAAAAAAATCTTGTCCAGGCACGAAAGTTTACAGTGAGCACCGTGTCAATAGCTTAAGTTTTCTAGTAATAGGAATGTCAGGTCGGTGCCTTCTCTCAGTATAGGATTTACTTTGGTCACACCACAGATTTGTCCACAAAATAATCTAGTCGGACAAGGTTAATGTTATTTCTTGTAATATTCACGCCGCCAGGCAGAAAATTTACGTAGAGTTTATGAAAGAATTTAAGATCTGGCTCAAAGGCCCCGTATTGATCATTACAGTCTTTGAAACCCGTTAGTGGGATATAGTATTTCTGTCTAACTCTGTTGGCATATGCACTGTCAGACCAGTGTTACTTGAGAAACCCACGTGGTTCAAAATAAGGACTGTCTATTTCTTCACAAATATGAAACTCTTATTAAACGCCGGTAAAGTTCGGGTCACCCCAGTATTTCCTGAATAAAAGGAAAAGCACATATAAATCATTTACATATTATGTACTCAATATAACTTACATTTTAAACAGCAAGCCGACCGCTTGACTTATTATTTAAACTTCCGGTGAAATAAGTTATATTTAAATCAATCATCAGGAATTAGGAATATCTGCGTATTCCGTCAATATTCACTGATGTCGCATCTAGCATTTATGAGTTAGTTTAGAAAAAAATACTCGACTGAGTAGTTAGCAGTTAAATTAAATTCATTATAGCTACATGTTTGTTACGCTAGAAATATAATTTATTCTGCTTTCCACTGTATGCGTCACTAGAAAAATAATACAAACTATAAATTAGTTGCTCTGCACCAAATCTAACTAGGGAAATAGCTAAGCGATTAAACACTTTAAACCCTACACACAATACTAGATATATAATATTAATATACCTCGACACAGAATTACTAAGAACTAAACCACTTCGACCAAACTAAAGGCCATCTCTATTAACAGAGATATTTAGAAATCGAACCAAGGCTTGTTCTAGTCTAACTGCGAATTACTGAGTGCCTGAAATCAGGTTTGCAACTCTAGTTATATCTATGAAACGGACAAAGAATCCCACTGTTTCGAAACCACGAAACAGCGCCCGCCTCTCCCCTTCTCTAACACCCTACGTCAGCTTCCCTCATGTCGTAACAGCCATCAGTGACCGAGAGCGCGCGTGAGTTGCAAATCTCAGACAGCCTGTCTGCGGTGCGGAGCGATTGTTCACGCTACGCCGGGTTATTCTGACGACGACTCTGAACTGACACTCATACTACTTCGCACCTCACGCTGACCGGGGCCCACAATGAGCCGTGTCAGCTGGGATTTCCAGACCAATGTCTGAAACTGCGACTCTAAGGTGTAAATATTCGCTCCTACTTAAGCGTTCGGCCGATGCAACTCGTTGTTGACCGGTGAAAAATGCAGACGGATGTCGGCTCTCTCATAGCCTTCTCACGCGTTTACATCGAGAATCTAACTCAAGAGTGTCGTGTCATCTGAAGGTGCAGACCCAAGTCAGCTCGATGTCTGAGATAGCTGCCACTTAATTGCCCTTCTCGTCTGACTGACATCTAAGTAATAGAATTACGTATCCCAGTATGAGAAAAACACAAGGTAAAGTTTGAGAATACTGAAGAAAATATTTTTCGCAACCGAGTGATGCGAAAAATACAGGAAAAACAAGTACGGAAAGATAATAAAATAAAAGGATGCGGGTGAGAGAATAGGAAGAAGATCTAGGCAATTTAATGATATAAAGACCTACGTGACAATTGTTAACTGTGTGTTAATTGGTGCAGACAAAATAATCTTGTAAGTAAAATAGTGTTTCCTTAATCCGGCATTTACAAAGATCTTCCCTTTCATGTGCTGTATCCCAGCACGAGACAGGACCCAACCTTTGCAGTACTCAAATAAAAGCATTTGCATTTTGTTCCCCCCTCCTCACCCACATGCACGCACACACCCATACACACAGAGTTGATTCAACTATTTAAACGTTTGTGTTTTTGTCTCATGGGACTGTTGTTGCGAGCGTGATAGCTACTGTTTTTTTTTTAAATCTAATTTTACACAGTACAGTTTATGCAGCCTGCATTTTGTTTTTGAAGGCTTATATTACATTATTTAAAATAAGAAATAAATAATTAAAAATAATTTAAACTGGTTAAAGGTTATAACAATTAACCGATATTTCAGCTAAGATCATAATATTAATATAAGTCGGCCACGAGGGAATTGTTAACTATTGAGGATAAAAGTTAAATATTGTGGATGAAAGTTAACTGTTGCGGATAACGGTTAACTTACGCGGATAAAAGTTAACTATTGTGGATAAAAGTAGGAACATCAATTATGAAAGAAGCGATTGTGACGTCACATTTTTCAAAACTCCCCTCCCCCTATCGTCACACAACGTCACACAATTTTGACCACTCCCCCCCCCCCTCCCCCTTTTGCTCACTGTTTGCACGTCATATGTGGACGACCCCGTGATGGAAAAGACTTCAGACTACCTAGCAGTGTATATAAGTAGCAGACCTGAGAAAAAAAAATCTGGAAAGAATTAACTCATCATCAGTACCTTTCAACATTCTTGTGGAGCACAGACGTTTCAGAAAATACACTCCAAGCCTGTCTCACTCCATCTTGTTTTCTCCCTTTTTTTCTCATACCCTGAGGGTTCCAAACAATCGACTGTCTCGTAATACTATCAGCTGGTTTTCTCAGCGTGCGCCCTATCTAACGCCAGTGGCTCTTCTCTCATCCTGTTCCACTGGCACTTGTATGGTTCTTTCCGTCAGTTCCACGTTAACGATCTCGTCATATCACTTCAGCACTTCTCTACTACTCAAGCACCTATTAATGACAGCTTGTATCTTTCTGGTTGTTTTTGTCCATGTTGCAGAGCTATACAGTATGCTGTTCTTACTTTCGGGGTCTCTTGGTACGAAATAGCGTATTTATGACATCGTTTTTATCAGTTTTGTGAGTAGCGTTCAAAACGAAATACTGCTGGAGTACTCAGACACGATTCTGCTCGTGGTATTTCTTAAATGGTTTTTAATGACAGTCAGTTTTGAAATCGATCCATTAGCTGAAGCTGTTGTTACATCAGGGTAAAGTGTAACAGAAGGGAAGAACATACATCAAGCAGACTGTAAGCGGCATAAATGTTCTATGATCGAAGGCAGTAAACGGTAAAGGTCGTACTTTAGCAGATGCTGCTGTATGGGCGTGATGTGTTGGAGACTTCACTATGCTGTCCAGCTTCGAGAGGTATGGTGATCAGTTCCCTTCCTCGCTGCCTTTGCCTTCCCTAATTCAAATGCAGAGTCAAGTACCCACCCATTTGCAGCTGGGCAGACATGCCAAGTCGTCCTGTCACGTGCCATCAGCTCAAGCTCTGTCCATGTCTTCCTCATCATTTTCGCTTCAGTTTCCAGTTCTCTTCTCCGTGTGTTTTTTTTTTCTACCTCTGCCTCTCTTTCTCTGAGAATTCAAGAACAAGGGCTGCCTTGTAATGCTATCAACAGGTTTCCTCAATGTGTGTCCTATCCATCGCCAGCTTCTTCTTCTCACCTCTTGTTCCACTGGCACTTGTCTGGTTCATGTCACTAGTTCACATTGGTGACCTTGTCATACCATTTCAATCCTTCTATTCTACACAAGCACCCGTTTATGAATGTCTGTAGCTAGACATCTACAAGTACAACTAAATTGAATACAAACAAGGCACCTATGCATACCATTAAATTGAATACAGAAAAAAAGACATCTACACCTACCACTAAATTGAATACAAAAATAGACGTCTGTACCTACCACTAAATTAAATACCCAAAAATGACATCTTTACCTACCACTAACTTGAATACCAACAAAATACACCCACACCTACCACTAAATTAAATACCTCCAAAAAAGACATCTATACCTACCATGTGATAGAAGTTATGTAAATAGATTACATATTTCAGCACGTTTTTGCTTCCACCCAAAATCCCACCTTGCTTCCTTATTAGTTATGCACGTTTTGTTAACGCAGTACCCCTAACTTCGATTCATTCATCTGTTTCATTCATAATTTTGCCACGTCTTATTTTTTTCTTTTCTCTATTGTCTTAACAGGCACTAGGAATGTTTAAAATCAGACCGTTTTACGTGTAGAAAGAGGGGACGGGTCGTATATTTGTAGAATCAAGAGCGATAATTCAAAAGTTGTACCTTTTGATTGATGCACGTAGAAAGAGAAAAGGTGAGATAATCAATCACAGTCTCCCCCCCCCCCCCCCCCCCCCCCGCCCTCATCGTTCGTTCGTGAATGTAATTGGCTACAGAGGAGCGGAGATCAAAAGACAGTTTGCTCGCTGCCGGGGTCTGGCGGTCGGCAAAAGGTGGCAAAATTAACTTTGATTCAAAATTTGACCACGGAATTCCCCAAAGGTGTTATGTCTCACACTGGTCAGCGACTTTTTGTCTATTCCATATATATAGTCCAGCTTTCAAACTCAGTTTATCTAGTACCCACAAATTTTCAGACGTCTAGCTTCGATATTCTAGATCCATTATACCAGTGGAATTTCTTAGTTTTTTTTTTTTTTTTTTCGATTGGAGATAGTCATTTTGTGTTGCGGTAAATATTTATAATAGCCTCTTGAGTGATTTAATTGTTAAGTCCGGCATTATATTTCACTAAGATTTTTCTGTGTTGAGTGATTTAATTTTTAAAGTCCGTCATGATATTTCACTAGGATTTTGTGCTAATTGACTAGCGAATTAACACAACATATAGCTAACTTTTTAATGTAATTACTTGCTATTAACCAGTAAGAGATATTTTGGTCAACTAGTAAATGCACTATTCATTATGAGTACTGACTAAATAAATATTTATTTCTAATTCATTATGAGCAATTTTATAAATGACTAGCGCTTATTTCACGGGTTTTTGTTAAACGATAAATAAGATATACACTTGTGTTTTTCTAATTAAATTTAATACCCAAGTAGATATTAAATTATACCTCTACGCGGGTTAATTTTAGGATAGAATACTGATTGTGGTTAAATGTTGCATTTTTCTTCCTATAAATCTAGTACGGGTCACAACCCAAAAACCTACCAGTGGCTTCAGTATAAATCTGAGAAAACGGGTCTAAGTACAATAGACGCCAAACAAACATTCTTATGCACCCAGCGGGTCTTTGAGGTTTACCGGTTCGGCTCTCTTGGTTTACCCAGAAAGAGAGAGAGTACCAACAAAAGACAATAAGAATAATTGTAACTGGACCTATAGCTATCCAGATTTTCTTTTTCCATTTTCATCTACATTCAGCCCGCTGTGGCGAAGAATAGCAAATTTAACATTACCTGACTACCGACCACTTGTGTTGTGGCGAGGATTTATCCTGAAGAAAAGATTTATCTACCTGACATTCTATTTTACTATCGAATATTTCAAGCTACTGTACACTGTGACTATTTTGATCTCGAAGTTATGTTTCATACCTGGACTAATTGCTGTGACATGAACAGAGTCAATAAAACAAAATAACAAAATAGGCGTTCATCAAATAAGAGGATTAAACAGTCATTTGAAGAACTGGGGCTTATTTTGCCAAAAGAACCGACACTGAATCTGTTACCTGGAGCATGGAGATATGTTCAAGCTTTTGTCAAACACTTATTCGGTAAGCGAGAATGAAATGTGATCACATGTTTGTCAGAGCGAGTGAAAGCAGGGATGAATAATTCTTAAATTGTATAACTGTTATACTCACTTCCTGGGTCGTAAAATTGCAGGGGTGTCAAAGAAAATAATCAAAACAAAGGGTACTTAAATTTACTTCAGCTAAAAGCAGGTGTCCGATTTCGCTGATTTACGATGTCAAGACCTCAGGTCCAGCTTGGCTAAAATAAATGCGGGCTGGACCGTGAAATATAATCTGAAAGGATGTCCCCTGGGACAAAGGAAAGAGTCTCGGTTCATCAAGTGCATAGCGCAACAGGGGAAATAAATTGGATCGGAAACGAGACACTTCTTAGTGGATAGTTTTGGTTATAAATATTCAACGTGTCACCGCGCTCCATAGATTTAGAAACTGGGGCGAACATTAACGTTTCTTATTCTGCACGGTCTGCTGTTGACTTGTGCAAAATTTTCCTACAAAAAGCTAACTTCTGCATCATCCGTTTTAAAATAATAATAAAATAAATAAACTATACATGTACTTGTACATATGCATTAACAATTTAAAAAACAATAACAATGATAATAGATACATAGACAATAAAATAATAATAATTTAAAGGCAAGCTTCTCTCTGCGTACATGACAAAAGGGAGTATGAAACATTTTAAACATGCAAACACTCTCGCACGTGCGTGTACTTAACACATTAACTACCGAATTGAAAAACACACAGTGGCCGAATTAAATTTTCCCGCATTTTCATCCTGTAGGTGTTTGCACAAAGTAAGCTGTAGTTTTCGTAATTGTTTACAGATTTTTATGAATTACACGTCATTATAAAGATAAATGAATGTACTATTACAATAAGCACTATTTGTAACTCTAATGGAGGTTGTTGCTATTTAACGGCCCTCCGATGGCCGAGGACTTGCAATATTTTCACAATTATAACTGCTTGCGCCCCATCTCTATCAAAATCACTATTTCAATCAATGTGCACACCGTTTTCACTCTTGTCCTTGTCGCTAGATCTATCAGTCAATTGTTGAAACACGTTTCTAGCCTATTCAGCCGTTACAAGCATTTTTTGTGGTCCTATCACTAGCTGCCTCGGTAAACAGTTTTACACGATTTGGTAACTAACCCAAAACGCTTTAAAATATGAACATAATATCAATTTTCCAGTGTTCTACAACAACCATGCTTTGGGAATTTGTTTTCCGGTAGCAATTTAAAATCTCGAACCAGATCAGAAAGTTTGTTGTGCTTCAGCTCAATGCTTTTGTTGTGACTTTGTCCCGGATAAGAAACCTGGAACATGTGCACGGATTTTAGTATCTGTTTCCTGCCACCAAAGACGATCCTCCACCCGTGTGTTACCAGGGCCCGAAAGGGGAGCAAAGAATAGTAACACTGTTCCCTGCCAAGCAGGTTGTAGAAAGCGACTGAGGAGGGTTGGGCATGGGGCCGGTTACCCCATCCCGTAGAAAATTTAAACCACAAAAAACTTCAACAAACATAGACAAGTCAATTAAAGAAAATAAGGCACGGCCATCCGGGGCGGGGGAGGGTCCTCTCGCGGGGAGGCGTATGATGCAGCGCAGGGGGGGGGGGGGCCGAGGGGGGGCTGTGTTGCTGACTGGCCTTCTTTCTTCTGGGAGAGCTTCCGGATTTGGCACCTGGAATTTTCGGACATTGGGCGAGCAAGGGAGGGTGGCACGGGTGGCGGCAGAGATGGGGGAATATGGGGTCGAGGTTCTGGTATTGTGTGAGACAGGGTGGAAGGGGGTAGACAGGAAGAAACTTATCACAGGTGAATTGGTGCTGTCCTCGGGACATGAGGACGAAAGTTCACGCCACGGTGAAGGGGTGGCTCTTGTGTTATCTAGGGAAGCACAGGGAGCACTCGTTGAATGGGATTCTGTTGGATCCGGAATAGTGACAGCTTCTTTTAAAACAGCTAAAGAGAAAATGGATGTAGATGTCATCCAATGTTGTGCACCGGCTGATCACAGAGGGGAGTCGGTGAGGGAAGCGTTTTGTACTAGATTGCAGGAAATTGTGGAGAAAGTAAGGGGAAGAGGCATCACAGTTTTGATGGGTGTCATGGGTGCGGGGATAGGTGCGGTCGGCACCGGCTTTGAGGAGGTCGTGGGAAAACAGGGGCTAGGAATAATGAATGAAAATTGGGAACTATTCTCAAACTTCTGTGCTTCGGATCAACTGGCTGTGGGAGGGGGCATGTTTCCACATGGGAGAGTGCACAGGGCGGCGTGGATGTCGCCAGACCGTGGAGCAGAGGATCAGATTGATCGTGTGTGCATGAACGGGAGGTTTGGATCATCATTGCAGGATGTGGGGGAGCGGATGTGGCATCGGATCACCACCTTCTGATGGCCAAGGTGGAAATGAGACTCGGGAGAATTGCAACAATGCAAAATTGTAGACAGCGGTTTAATGTGGGACATCTGGGAAGTCAAGAAACGGGGGACAAATTTGCGGTCACGGTGTCCAACAGGTTCCGAGTGCTCCGGCGGCTGGAGGATGCGGAGAGTACAGGGGACTATTGGCGGCAGGTCGAGACAGTATGGAATGGGGCGTGTGGGGAGGTGCTGAGGAAGGGGGAGCGACGGCGGAGGGCATGGATGGCAACAGAGGCCATCTGTGGGATAAGGGACAGGAAAGACAAGAGGGCAGATTTGGACACGGGCGAAGCCAGGGGTTCCGGGGCCGGGGCTCAAGAGGTGTACACAGAATCAAACAAAGAAGTAAAAAGAAGTATCAAAAGAGACAAGAGGAAGTATATTGGGGAGAGGCGGGGTATGCTGCGGCCAGGGGGAATGGGATGGAACTGTGTGACAGCACAGGGAGGCTAGCGGGGAAATGCGGGCAAACAGGTTGCTTCATAAAAGACGGAAGCGGAGAGCTGCACGGCGGTATGCGGGGGCAAATGGAGAGGTGGACGGGGTTTTTGAGGGCCTTCTCGGTGGGCCGGCTCGACGGGCCCCCCGGGCATCCGGCCAGCGGAGGGAGAGCTGCAGATTAACGGTGGGGGACCGGCGAGAGAAGAAATAGAGAAAGCCATGGGGCTTCTGGGGGATGGAGGGTCGTCTGGGCCTGGTGGCATTCCGGCAGAGGCCGTCGGGGCAGATGTCGACGCGGCTACAGAGACGTTATGTAGGTTACTTGGTGGGGTCTGGGAGGGGGAGGAGATACCGGCGGGGTGGAGGGGGGATGTCTGGTTGAGTTGCCTGGGAGGGGTAATTTGCAGGAGTGCACAAATTGTAGAGGAATGGTGTTGCTTTCAGTGCCAGGGGAGGTGTTGGACAGGATTGTCCTTGAGAGATTAAAGGAGTCCATGGACGGGAGGCTGGGAGATGGGCGGGCGGGTTTTCGACGGGACAGATCCTGTGCAGACCAGATGGCCACTTTGAGAATAGTGGTTGAACGAGGTCTGGAATGGAGTTCACCACTGTACATCGGATTTGTGGACTGCGAGGGGGCATTTGACGGTGTGGACAGAGAGTCACTTTAGAGGCTTGTCGGGCGTTGTGGAGTTCACCTGGGGGTCGTTAATTTGGTAGGGAAAACATATGAAGACATGACATGCAGAGTTCTTCATGAGGGACAGCTTGCGGAACCGTTTGGGATGGGAGCGGGAGTGCGACAGGGATGCCTCTTGTCTCCATTTCTTTTCTTGCTAGCAGTGGACTGGGTTACGAGAACATCGACGGCACACAACGGAAATGGAGTCCGGTGGGCTCTGACTGGGCAGGTGGATGGTCTAGATTTTGCTGGTGACTTGGCTCTTCTGTCCCATGACCGTATCAGATGCAGGACAAATTGAAAACACTCGATGAGAGGTCGCAGCGGTTGGGTCTGAGGGTACACAGGGAAAGGACAAAGATAGTGAGAATAAGTGCGGGTAGTGATGGCAGGGTTGAGCTTGAGGGGGCACCAGTGCAGGATGTGGGGTCGTACACATGTCTTGGCAGCGGTATAGATAAGGTTGGAGGGACGGACAGTGATGTCAAAATGGGAATACAAAGGGCAAGAGGGGCTTTCATTGCGTTGGGAAATGTATGGAGATCGGGAGAGATCGGATCCAACACGAAAATAAGAATCTTCAACTCACATGTGAAGTCAGTCCTATTATATGGCTCTGAGACATGGAGAACCACAAAGACAACTACCAAAAAGCTACAGACTTTCATAAATGGGTGCTTGCGTAGAATAGAGGGTTTAATGTCACGATTTGAATCTGTATAAACAACACGGTCATAATTTCCGCGCTCAAATCTAGAACAAATAGACCAAATATAATAGCCAATCAGAACGCTCCTTTTTCTAGTGTCTTTAAAGAAACCTTTTATAGTAATAGGGTCTCATAAAAAGCCTCCTTAATTGAAAAACAAAAAAACAGAACCAACGAATTAACAGAAACAAAAATCACCAAAAAGCTAACAACGTACTAAAATAAAAAAAAGTAAATTGGACAGGGTGCGAGCCATAATCAGAGCGTAGGAATAAGCTTAAAAATTAATCTAGAGGTAAAATAAAGTCATAATTTATCCTTGTCGCATTAAAAAAAAAAAAAAAAAATCACACAGAAAATTAATGAATAAACGTAAATTAAAAATTTAAAAACAATCACTTTATTAAAGAAAACCTTTTAAATAAAGCATAAAAAATAAAAAAAGTTGTACTTCGAAAAAACATAGTCGATTTTAATTTCTTAATCAATATAGAATAGCCAAAAAAAAAAAACAATTAAATACAAGCTTAAAAATTAATAACACTGTGAATCATCACTTAAAGTAGCCAAAACAGAACTATCCCCAAGCCGATCTAAGAAAGATAAAAGTAAAAAAAAACATAACTACCAATGTCTACCACTTTAAATACCATCCATAGAAACTCTATTTATAAACTAAAATCTAACTCGTTCAGTTTCACCAAATTGCTCTAGCAAATGATACATTTTATCCCCAAAGGGCAGAAAGGGCCTATTCTGTGTTTTTGACGGGGAGCAGTTATTTTATTTCTTAAAGAATAGCGAGAAATAAAAATAAATACATAGCTATTAATACACCTGATATATCACTTAATAAATAGGTACCAAGCCGATCTCATAAAAGTAAGTTAATTAAAGCGAAAATTTGATTTTAGTGATATTTTCATATCAGGGTGATACCCGAATTAATTACTTAAAAATTACCTAGATTGAAATGCAAGGAAATAGCTAACGAATATCCATATAAAACGATAGAGATAAATTGACCGTTTAATTATCATTTTAAATAATAGAAATCGGTCCAATAATAACTGTAATATAAAATATTTAAACTCAATCACTTTATACGAGCAGGCTGAAATATGCCTAAGTTTTAATTCTTAAAAATAAATCTGGACTGGGCTCCGATTGGTCGGATGTAGCTCTATATATAGAAAGGGGGAATCAGGAGAGCCGCCACTATTTTGAAATTCAAACCAAGCTGTAGGAAAATCTAGCGGACTGTGCATATCAAGTCTTTTGCCGTTCTGACCTGTTAACAGAACTAGATTCCCATTGAGGCCAGTCTCAGCTTGAGTATTATTGCCTGAGGGTAAGAAAGATATATATATATATATATATATATATATATATACATATATATATATATATATATATATATATATATATATATATATATATATATATATATATATATATATGTCAGTTTTATCCTTACTTTAGCGTATTGAAACATCGTAAAACATCTATACGTGTATTTAAAAACTATTTAAAACTACATTTTCAAACGCCTGGGCCTGCCATCTGGAGACCCTTTGTGTGGCACCGGTTGACGGTATTTGTTATTATTTTTTTTTTAAAGTTCTTCGGCATCAAGTGTTGGAAAGTATTAGCTTTCCAGTCCGATACAGCTCACGACAAATTTTGGTATTTTGACAACGGGAGCGAACCCAGTGCCGGATTAATAACTTCCAGGACCCTGTGCATTGAAAATATTATGGTGTCCTGCCCAACGCCCCCCCCCCCCCCCTTTTTTTTTACCCCTTGTTTTATTATTTGAATTCATTAACAATCCTATTAAATGTTTGCTTAAAAATAGCTTATTTTTCGATTTTCTGATTGGAATATCCATACTTAGGCCCACGAATTTAACAAAGATTAAACAGTTCCACATTTGTGTAAAATTCCCATATTTGACATTTTCTCACTCAGTACTGTTGTCCTTTTTTTTTTTTTTGCAGACAACCCTAAACGTTCTTTCTCTTTATGAGTGAGTGTGTGCGTGCGTGCGTGCCCGCCCCTAGTAGCCTGGTGCACTAATCACGTGCTTAGTGGGCTTAATGGATAATCCGGCCCGAGGAGGACCTTGCGTCAAAGTATAGGCAGAGGTCTCATCTACGCTGTTGCACGATGTCGAAATAAAAAGAAAACTACCAGATGTCTAGAAAATAAAAAAAAAGAATTGATCACACGGAGAAACAATGGTGGCATTTTCTTGTGAGAAAACATAGAAAGAGCGCATTTTATGATGTGAAAATTGGAGTAAAATAGGAATATATCAATGAGGATTCTATGCAGTGGCGAATCTACATTTTGGGGGCCCTGTAGCTTGAACTCTTGGGGGGGGGGGGGCTTTTATTTGTTTTAAAGTGTGGGGGGATGGGAAAGAAACGTATTATAGAGAAAACTGGACTTGGGGCCCTGAAGCTCAAGCTTCGTTGTAGATCCGCCTCTGTTTCTATGCCAGATTCGTTGGAGGTATAGCCGGAGAGAAGTTATTGAGAACCAAGGAGTCTGACTAGAAAAGAAGAGGATGTAAATAGCATAACGCCGCATGGCGCTGGCAGTCTTATCGTGTAAAATGCGTTGCTTCAGAAACGACAACTGCAAGAGCACATGAATGATTGATGCAGGCTTAGTGCTAGGGGACAAGCTACAGTGGTGGCTCCATAAAGAGGGAAAGGAGAAGAAGAAGGGGCATAACAGAGAGGAGGATGTAAGGCGTCTGTCAAAGAAGAAGGTGTAATTAATCTAACACAGGATGTAAGGAGTCTGACAATGAAGTAGATGTGATCAAGGCATCAGTGATGTTTTAGGTAGGTTTTATGATATTATATCTGCCCTATGTATGCTAAGATGCGCACATAGGTACGATACATACATACCAACGCGCACATTGTGACGAAATCAGTGGTACACTTTATATAACTCATCCACTCCGGCACTATCACTTCATTTTTCTCACTCATCGTCATATTATTTGGCATATTATATAAAAGGGTAAAGGATCTCGTTAGACGCCTTGGTTCTTGTGTCTTTATTCACCCACAGATTATAATTGTTGAAATTTAGTAGCCACACGAAGCACCATAATTTTTCTTAAATTTTTTTTCCTTAAATTCGCGCGAAAAATCTAACACCGTGTCATCGCGCGGCAAATCTCTCTCACAGTTCGCCAAGAGAGATGTCGTCTTGGCTACTAGCACGATAACTGGTGCGCTCTCTCTTTCACTACGGCAATGTACCTGTGCGCTCTCTCTTTCTCCACGGCAATGTACTTGTGCGCTCTCTCTTCCTCTACGGCAGTGTACTTGTGCGCTCTCTCTTCCTCTACGGCAGTGTACTTGTGCGATGTCTCTTCCTCTACGGCAATGTACTTGTGCGCTCTCTCTTCCTGTACGGCAATGTACTTGTGCGCTCTCTCTTTCTCTACGTCAGTGTACTTGTGTGCTCTATCTTCCTCTACGGCAATGTACTTGTGCGCTCTCTCTTCCTCTACGGCAATGTACTTGTGCGCTCTCTTCCTCTACGGCAGTGTACTTGTGCGCTCTCTCTTCCTCTACGACAATGTACTTGTGCACTCTCTCTTCCTCTACGGCAATGTACTTGTGCGCTCTCTCTCTACGGCAATGTACTTGTGCGCTCTCTCTTTCTCTACGGCTATGTACTTGTGTGCTCTCTCTTTCACTACGGCAATTTATCCATCCGGTTGAGTGGCAGGACATCAAAGGGATTATTCGTCTGGTTGGGTGATGGTGGTGGTAAGAGTCTCTCTTCTGGGGATTGAAGTGACGTCGATTTGTAGCAATGTAATTTATATGGTCCTGTATAGAGAATGAAACAGCTCGATCGTTCAGTGATCTACATCGATTCGAAGTGTATGGGATTTTGCGAAGGTTGCTTACTCTACATCTTTGCAACCTGGGTTGATCTTGTATAACTAGGTTTACAGTGTTTCTCGTGGGGCTACGTTTTTCCTTAGGAGACTGTGTATTCCGATAGGCTTCTATAATGATCTTTTGATCAACCATATCTGGGTATTTAAACTGATAATCGATTTCTGGTTGTCTTCGTGTTTGATATTTGCGTGTGTTCTGATAATATTCTGTGCCATTCGTGTATACCATTTCTCTTTTCTGTGCTTCCAGGTATCCTCCGGTCAATTGTTTAGCTTGTTTTGAACTCTCCGTATTTCTCCATGGGGGTATTATGGTGTGTCGAAGCACATGCACTGAACCTTGGGGGCGGGGGGGGGTGTATTGTGTTGTCTGGCGCGGGGACTGATGGGTATGGTTCTGCGAAGTGATGTTTTGTTTATGAAACCTCCTATCTCGATCAGTCTTACCTCTAGACCTAACGTGCCATGCAGCAGAGTCAATGGGGTGGCGGGGGGTGTATTGTGTGGTCTGATGCGGGGGCGGGGATTGACGGGTATGACTTTCGCCTGCATTATGTCGGTCAGTGTTACCTTGTTTAGTTTTGTAAGTGTCTCGTATGGAGGATGATTGTACTTGAGCTATGATAGCACCTATAGCAATGGTTGTCGTTTTACCAGATGTGTTGACTATCATAACCGGGAAGTCTCTGTTTGTTGTGACTTCTGCTATTCCTTCCGTAATAAATAGCATTGGGTCTTCATTTATATCTTCTCCCGGTATGGGTTCCACGTGAATAGTTTGTGTTGTTTTATTGCTTTTTTATATAGGGCCCCTTTCTTAACATATGCTACAGGCCCCGTACTAGCTTAATCCGGCCCTGCTTGCAAACGGTTTCTGTCTTTTGTTTTTATAGCACTAAAAACTTAGGGAGGATCAGAGCAAAATCGAAGCACTTAATACCAAATCGATAACGCAGCTGCGAACCAGCACCTTACGGAAGACCATAATAGAAGGCGGAGTTAAAGGCAAAATTGCAAGGGGAAGACAGCGCTATTAGTGGAAATGTAACATCAAGAGATGGACAAGAAAGAGTCCATCACAATATCAAGAGAAAAGGCAGAAGACGCCGGAGATCCATGGCAGCCGATCTAAGATATTGATATATCTGATGATGATGAATAGTCTTGTTGTCCCTCCCTTCCGCCCCCCCCCCCCCCCCCCAAAAAAAAAATTATAATTTAAATGACAATCATCTTAACAAGACAATTTCGAGAACTACACGTCCCCTTGTAAAATCGTTGAAAGTATTCAAAAAGAGACATGAAAAGAGGTCGTATATCTTTATCATCACTGCCCTACACATCGCAAAGGAGCATAGACCTTCAAAAACGCATGCAAAGTCCACCTGTACCGCTCTTTACATTTCTTTCACATCTCTTTCACTTCTGTCTCCAGTTGACCTCTCCATAACACCATATTCCCAATGTACCTCAATGGGAGTGTAACAGGATCCTTTTTACAGGACATACATAATATTTTCTTTATGCTTAATACATTTGTATTAAAATATGCCATGCTGCCACCCCTACTTGCGAAATGCATAATAGACTAACCCCTCGCATACACCATTTTCGTCCTGCCACCCCTACTTGCGAATTGCAAAATAGACTAACCCCGCGCAGACAAATGTACGGAAGCCGGTGTGGTCATTGAATTTCAGAATGGGTGAATAAAGACACAAGAACCGACGCCTTTAGAGGCATATTGGGAATACGGTGTTAGGCCAGTATTTTCTTGACCATCGGCACACTAGGTGTGATGTGGTCAGCATCACGCCAGCCGCCTTAACCTTCCCAGAGTTGTTCTGGTACCCAATTCATGAGGCTGGGTCGACCCAGGAGCAGTTTGCGGTCTCAAAAATCCCACCTCAACTGGGGATCGAACCTTGGACCACCGAGCTTGGGAGCCAGTGCACTAACCACTGCGCTACCGCGGAGCCGCATATTATATGCATCTTCATTATTCTTGCGGTGACCGCTTCCAGACTGTTTACGTTCACTAAATGAACGTAGTATTATCAGATTAATACGATTATCACGTAAGTCAGTCTGGCCACCTTTGAAAGAGACGTCAGTTGTTTGCGGAACGTGGTATCGCACGAACACGCACAGAAAGCCAGATTGCTGTCTAAGGAAGCCGCCTGAGAGACGGGCGAAAACACCGGTGATAATTAGATAATCGTTTCATCTGAGCCCTCTCGGTATCAATATTACCGATAACACTGACAAACAACATGTTTCTTTCTTATATAAGAATAAGTGTTCTTAGGTCAGTTTCTTGCGCTGATTTCAAATTTGAAATCCGTTTATCTCTATCACATCGGGTTCTTAAGATATTTGTGAATAAATATATTTTTGGGAAACCGTTATTTGCTCCGTTTCATTTTTACTATATAACTTATTAAAAAGTAATAAAATGCAAAATAATTCTACTTTTTATACTGCTAAAAGATGAATGACATATGTTACGCTATTTTTCAAATAGTTACTGTATTTTGAAATAATTCTGAGCGAAATATGGCTTCTAGAAGTTGTAGAAATTCGGCTGATCTGTTCTGTTACGTGTGCGGATATTTTACCGATCGTGTTCACCAGAAAAACTTTACACCATTACTAAAGAAAGCATATGAACTTTATTTCGATTCGAAAGTTGATGATGCAAATAAATCTTGGAAGCCAAATGCAGTTTGTTCGACTTGTGCAAATACATTGGCAGGTTGGTTACGAAAATCGCCGAAGCATAAGTCGATGCCGTATGATGAAGGGTAAGTCATAACAACAACAGACAGATAAACAATTTAATTTATTCCACCACACTTGACAACACTGTGACACTCACATACATAAAACACTCTACGAGGATATCTTAAAGGAGTCACTGATAACTTTTCAAATAACAATATGTATTCAGTGCTGTCATGAATGTATATGTGTCCTGATTCAAATACAAAGGGAACCAGGAATCACAATCAATTTTAATTACAAGTTATATGTACAGAATTTATCAATATGAATCTTGTAGTGACATATATTATTAATAGTATCCTATGTGTGTCAGTTGTGTAGTGGTAATATGAGGTAATACTGGTTTTGTTTTGTTCAAGCTCTGTTGGTATTTGTCATCATGACGTCAATAGTTTGTTTCTATTGGAACTAGTATTGGAGATGTTCTCAGTTCCTGGTATGAAAACAATTAAATTCCCCTCTTAGTTTTATTTTACAATGTCATTTTAAGATGGGGGTACATAATGTTGAGCTCCATGGCCACACTCTCTTATCTTTCGTGATGACTGCAGTAAAAGCCTCCTCTGCTCGATTACTTTAATGAGTTCTGGAGCCACCCCACTGGTTGCTATATGGACCAAGGAGTATGCTGTCCGCCTCTGGCTTCAGCAAAGCTCTGACCAGGTGCTGCTCAATAACTTTAAGACCACGGTCCCTGAAACAAGAAGGTTGTACCTCCTACTTCAGAACTAATTTACACTCTATTTCTACATTGAGCACAATACATCACAAACATTGAGTTCAGAGCGTTAGGCCAACTGTCAGCTTCATCTGAAATACTTTATACCAGTATTTCCCTCCCTAATGGTTACTACGCCTCTGCAATTCCAGCATTATTTCTTTCTAGTCAATAATCTAGGTGTCAGTGTACTGTTTGGCCATTCCATGCAGTTTTACTTTCCTCCGACACCTTCTGTTCAGGCTGGAGTACCATAGGCTTTACATCATGTTCGCTACTGAACTACACATATATACAGACATAAATTATCAATTTACATTCAATTTTCATTAAAAGATATTGAATATTTCAAGCTTACCACAATTTATGGAAATAATAAACAGTTTCGTTGACTGGCAATGAATATAGCACAACTCCGATCTGCCGATGTCCCAGGCTTTATTTTATAAAAAAATATACACTGGTGCTCAACGCACTGCTTCTTAGTAGGTTTATTACAAGATGTGGCAATGAACAGACGCTCTGAATTGAGTATATTCGCAGCTCTACCCAATCAAACCATGTCTACACATCTTTTCAAAAAAAAAAATACTCCTTTTCACGTTTCCCCTGACAACACAAGATAGTATTTATAGCCCGACCAATCGTGTTTAGTCTTATATTTGTTGCGCTCCAATCAAATAGGAGTTAACATGGTAGGCTATTTTTGTAACGTAATGTTTTTTCAAACACGTTATAAAAAAATTTTATGAGCAGAAATGATTTCATGCTGTCAGGCACCCCCACTATTTTATTTTGGTTATAATTTGGTAATTCCTAGACTATTTGCGTAACGTTTTACATATTCTTTGTCAGCAAGCCCTAAGGAACCCAAATATACAAATTTAAAAGAGCTAAGTGGCTGCGTTCAAAACATGTGTTTTCCAAAGATAGTCGTATATTTGTTCTTTATTCCTTTTCGTTGTTTAGAACCGCCACCTGTCCTGCCTTTTCCACTGTTATGTCATACTAAAGTCAGGAGCTTAGATGTAAATCAGTAGAATTTCATATTTCCTAATAAACAGTTTTCATATTTTTAAACCTGATTCTTGTAGTAGTAGTGTTTCTTTTTCACTGACTATATGAAAAAAAGTTATTGCTAGTGGCCTTACACGTGGGATTTGCGTTACTATTAATCGCGCGACGCGTGTAGTGTTGCATGTGTCCTGCCTTCATTCGCCCCTCTCTCTCTCCTGCTTTATCTGTCTTTTAGTTACGCCGTGTATGGAATGAATGAAATATTAAATCTAGGTCATTGATCAGCTTGCGTATCTCAAGGTTTTTCCAAGAAATACAGTACACGTTTCATTGAAGAAAGCGTGCAGCGACACAGTAGGCTTTTACTATCAACGTGAAAGCGTTACAATTTGCCGACGAAGTAGAAAACAAGGGGATTTCGAGTACAGTCATTGTGACAGCACTGTTCTTTTACCATTGCTCTTTTCTTTATTAAATGTATTTGTTAGGCTTTATATTTACCTGATAATTTATATATATGTGGATTAGAATAATTCACGACATCTCCCCTCTTAAAACAGACATTATATGTCAGTCCTTTATTCTATATACACATAGAGAAATTTATTATTATTTCTGGGGTTTAGGGTGATTCTCGTCACACGGATGGCGGCTTAAAAAATCCGCTCCCAAATTTGTTTTTTCCAGATATATACTCAATGCTAAAATTATATGGAGCCAAAAGTAAGGACCATCGGAGTAACCTAGAGTTCTCATGCCTAGCCTGTGCTAGAAACGATAAAGGTTTGTGATCCGTTTGCAACTTAAATGCCTTCCCATACAGATAAATATTGAATTTCTTTATTGCCCATATTACTGCAAGACATTCTTTTTCGCTAGTTGAGTAGTTGATTTCAGCTTTATTCAACTTTCTGCTAGCATATGCCACTGGGCTTAATTCCCCATCCAATGCATCTGATTTCTGTAGTAGAGTTGCACCTAACCCAATATTACTGGCATCCGTTCTTACAATGAATTCTTGACTTAAGTCAGGTAATTTCAAAATAGGTTTGCTTGTGAGCTTTTCCTTCAATTCCTGGTAAGCCATTTCACATTGTGGTGTCCATGTAATGCGATCTGGATGTCCTTTACGTGTCAAATCAGTTAACGGTGCACATATGGAATTAAAGTTTTTGATATACTTCTGGTAGAAACCACATAATGAGACAAAGGATCTCACGTCCTTCTTGGTTTGTGGTCTCGGGGCTTTCTTTAGTTTCTCTAAATTCTTTGGGTCAGGGGTCATGTTTCCCTGATAAACTGTGTGTCCCAAAAATTCCAATTCTTTACATCCAACGCAACATTTGGTTGGTCGGGCTGTTAAATTTGCTTCCCCAAGTCGATCAAACAGCATATTCAGAGAGTCAATGTGTTCCTCAAATGTTTCTGTTGCTATAAGGATATCATCCATGAAATTTGTTATACATGGATTATTCAGAGGGTCCAATAATTTTCTCATCATTCTAGAGAAGACACTAGGCGCATTCTTCAATCCAAATGGCAATCTATTAAACTCATAGTGTCCTTCTGAGGTACTAAAAGCTAGGTATGGTCTAACCTCAGGCTTTACTGGAATCTGATAGTATCCTTTACTCAGATCCACTTTTGAGAAATATTTAGCTTTATTTAGTCTGGCAAACAGCTGATTTGTATCCGGCAATGGATCCACCTGTCCTTCTGTAATAGCATTCAGTCTCCTGTAATCTATACAGAGTCTATGTTCTCCAGAGGGCTTCCTTAAGAGCACAACACCGGAACTATACGAAGATTCACTGTGTGAAATAATTCCTTCCTTCAACAGATAGTCTATCTCTTCCTTCAAAGCTTTCTCCTTAGCAAACGGAATCGAATATGGTTTCATACAGACAGGTGTGGGGTCTATCAGTTTCATATCATATTCCAATAGGTTTGTATGCCCTGGTCGGTCTGTTAACACCTCTGCATGATTATTTAGAACCTGTTGCACTCTCTCTTTCTGAGTTTTCGTTAAATGTGTACTGATTTTCACCTGTGCTGCTGTCTCACAGGGGTGTAATGGATATTCAAATGATGAAAGTGGTTCCTTTTTCATCTCCATGGCGATGGACAAGGTCAACAAGTGTGTCTCTTCCTGATGTTCTCTTTCCAAATATTTCTTCAGGAGATTCACATGATAGATTTTTTCTTTCCCCTTCTTATCTATCTTATAATTTGTTCTAGACACCTTCTCTAAAACTGTATATGGACCTTGCCATCCAATCTGTAACTTATTCTGACTCCCGGGGAGAAGAAGCAGTACCTTCTCTCCCACCGCCAAATCTCTGTCTTTCGCCTTCCTGTTATAATAGGCAGCATGTTTCTTCCTGGCTTGTTTCAAATTTTCATTGGCAAGTTTCCAGCCAGTTTTTAAACGAGTGGTCAGCTCATTCACATATTGGTATGAAGATGTAATGTTTTCCTCTGCCTTTTCATCAGTCCACGTTCTTAACAAAGCTTCGAGTGGACCTTTTATTGGCCTTCCAAACAATAATGTTGCCGGGGCCATACCGGTTGAACTATGGGGTACCTCCCGATAAGCAAAGAGGGCGGCGTGCAGGTACTGGTCCCATGTATCTGGTTTTTCGTGTGCCAACTTTCTCAGGATCGACATCAACGTGCCGTTAAATCTTTCCACTTGGCCGTTCCCTTGGGGATGGTACACACTACAATGGAAGTGTTTGGCCTGGAAGATCCTGAAAACTTCTTCAGTTAGTTTCCCCTTGAACTGAGAGCCATTATCAGTCAAGATTTGATTGGGAAAGCCTAACCTTGTGAAAATTGTGAGCAATGCCTCTGCCACATGTTTAGAATCAATCGATGACAGGGCTACTGCCTCTCCCCACATAGAACAAGTGTCCACCAGAGTCAGAATGTAGCTGTTCCTTCTCTTGGTTCGGGTGAGAGGTCCCACAAGATCCACGGCAACTCTCTCAAAGGGTGTTCCCACTATGGGCATTTCCCCCAGAGTTGCTGGTGCAGTCCAATGTTTAGGTGCTACTCGTTGGCACTCTGGACAGGATTTTACATATCGTTTGATATCTTCAGTTATTCCTGGCCAGAAATAGTGACAAGCTATTCGCTGTCCTGTTGCGCTGATTCCCATATGACCACTGAAGGGAATCGCATGCCCTAGTTCCAACACTTTAGTCCTATATGAAGTGGGAAGGACCAGCTGTCCGTGACCATTGGATTCAGATCCAGCCTTCCTATATATCAGTTTGTTCTTCATATAAAACTCTCCCTTGCCTGGAGGTGTATGAGATTTGGGCAACTTCTTGAAACATGGCTTGAGTGTTTTGTCCTCAGCCTGTGCCTTCCTCATCTCATCTGGGTGAGTATTTATTGGATTATCCTCCTCCTTTTTAGACTGTGATCTGGTCTGCACTGTTGCCAATATCACAGGTCTCTTGGGATTCCCCAAGAAGACATATCTACACCCCAATATCAGAGGGTAGATTGGCTCATTTATCACTGCTGCTTTTATGATTCCTTCCACTTTTATTCGGGCGACGGGAAGTGTCATGGTAGCTACATCCTTGGTTGCAGTTTGAATCTCCACTGTTTCTGTGGTGTATTGATCGGCCTGCACCAGGTGAGAACTCACAACGGAATCGTAATCTAAACCGGTATCATATAAACACCTTATAGTGACACCATTACAGATGACATCTTCACACACTGGGGGGTGGTATGGTTCCTGTAGTTCTTCAGGTTTGACCTTCTTTTCCTTTTTCCCCGATGTCATAGCAGCACAATGAGGAGGTTTCCTTCTACAATGGTCAGTGTCATGATTGTTCATCTTACAATTTTTACACCACCTTTTTCCTTGGTTGAAAGATTTTCTTTCATCATATTTCCTTTCATCGAATTGTGGGGTTTTATTTTTTTATTTTCATACCGTGGCCTATCAAACTGGTGCTTACCTTTGTTTTGATCCCTAGGATCAAATTTATTAAAGTTCTGTGGTGCCCTAAAGTTATCCACTTGTTTCTTTTTATTACCTGTTACCTCTGCTTGAGCTGCTTGATACCTTTCAGCAACATTTAGCAACTCACCCAGCCTCTCTGCACCTTGTTCCATGAGAAACTTTCTCAGGTCTGGAGCCATGGACTCTCTTAATTGCTCTATAAGGACCATTTCCTTAAGATCTTGGGTTTTCCCCAGAGAAGTCCATTTCTCCAAGTATGTCTCTATTCGTGCAGAGAACTGGTGATAGGTTTCACCTGACAGTAGTTTAGCATTCCTAAATTTTTTCCTATAAAATTCTGCATTCTTTTCATATCTTAACAAAAGAGCCTGCTTTAGCATGTCATAATTTTCCTGATCACTTCTGCTCATTTTTGCAAAAACTTCATAAGCTGCCCCACGAAGTCCTTGAGATAACTTTAAGCTCCACCTTTCTCTCTCTAACCCATATGTGGTAGCTAATAGTTCATACCTATTTAGATAGCTCTCTATATCATCGTCTTTCTCAACAAAATGATCTAAATGAAAATTCATAGCTGAGGTTGAGGCTCCTTGGCTAGCAGTGGCATCAGAGGCAAAGGGACTGGCACCATTTTCAGGAGCATGGCCCTGAAACTCAAACTCCCTTAGTCGTAACTCATGTTCCCTTTGTAATCTCTTCTCCTCCTTTTCTGCTTCCCTTTCTGCAGCTAATCTCTTCTCTTCTCTTTCTGCAGCTAATTTTTTCTCTTCTCTTTCTGCAGCCTGTCTTCTTTCCTCGGCTTCCAATGCTTTAGCCTCTTTGTCAGCCTCAATCTGCAACCTCTTAGTCTCAGCCTCTAACTTTCTTTCGGCCTCTTTTTCTAATCTTCTTTCTTCCCGTTCAATATATTTGTCACATTCAGCCGTGACATAAGCAATCATAATTTGTCCGTCCATTCCTAACTCTTTCGCAGTCTGTACAGCAGCAGATCGAAATTTTGCCAGGTCGGCCATTGTCTAACAGATAAATGTCTAAAATATGTAACTAAACAATTTTATCTATGACTAACTAACTTAGGACAACACAGGCACTGTGAGCTCAACCTTATTTATTTTCACCCAAGGATACCTTTTACTTCTTATTATTCCCTGAAGTGAATTACCCCCAATATTTGTAATAGGGAAAGATTCCAAATCCCGAGAGCGAGACCCCAATATATGTGGTGAAGTGGGATGTTATAAATATTTATAGGGGACTTAGTGTACTGACTGAGATCAGCTGTGAAGGTATCTATATCTAATAAGAGTAGTGTATTATAGATAACCTTACTTGCTGCCACATATGTATACCTCAGTCAGAATTATTCTGGAATAGTGTGATGACTACGTTATTTGTCTAGGGTATGTGTATGATGAAGTGTAAGTCATAACAACAACAGACAGATAAACAATTTAATTTATTCCACCACACTTGACAACACTGTGACACTCACATACATAAAACACTCTACGAGGATATCTTAAAGGAGTCACTGATAACTTTTCAAATAACAATATGTATTCAGTGCTGTCATGAATGTATATGTGTCCTGATTCAAATACAAAGGGAACCAGGAATCACAATCAATTTTAATTACAAGTTATATGTACAGAATTTATCAATATGAATCTTGTAGTGACATATATTATTAATAGTATCCTATGTGTGTCAGTTGTGTAGTGGTAATATGAGGTAATACTGGTTTTGTTTTGTTCAAGCTCTGTTGGTATTTGTCATCATGACGTCAATAGTTTGTTTCTATTGGAACTAGTATTGGAGATGTTCTCAGTTCCTGGTATGAAAACAATTAAATTCCCCTCTTAGTTTTATTTTACAATGTCATTTTAAGATGGGGGTACATAATGTTGAGCTCCATGGCCACACTCTCTTATCTTTCGTGATGACTGCAGTAAAAGCCTCCTCTGCTCGATTACTTTAATGAGTTCTGGAGCCACCCCACTGGTTGCTATATGGACCAAGGAGTATGCTGTCCGCCTCTGGCTTCAGCAAAGCTCTGACCAGGTGCTGCTCAATAACTTTAAGACCACGGTCCCTGAAACAAGAAGGTTGTACCTTCTACGTCAGAACTAATTTACACTCTATTTCTACATTGAGCACAATACATCACAAACATTGAGTTCAGAGCGTTAGGCCAACTGTCAGCTTCATCTGAAATACTTTATACCAGTATTTCCCTCCCTAATGGTTACTACGCCTCTGCAATTCCAGCATTATTTCTTTCTAGTCAATAATCTAGGTGTCAGTGTACTGTTTGGCCATTCCATGCAGTTTTACTTTCCTCCGACACCTTCTGTTCAGGCTGGAGTACCATAGGCTTTACATCATGTTCGCTACTGAACTACACATATATACAGACATAAATTATCAATTTACATTCAATTTTCATTAAAAGATATTGAATATTTCAAGCTTACCACAATTTATGGAAATAATAAACAGTTTCGTTGACTGGCAATGAATATAGCACAACTCCGATCTGCCGATGTCCCAGGCTTTATTTTATAAAAAATATACACTGGTGCTCAACGCACTGCTTCTTAGTAGGTTTATTACAAGATGTGGCAATGAACAGACGCTCTGAATTGAGTATATTCGCAGCTCTACCCAATCAAACCATGTCTACACATCTTTTCAAAAAAAATACTCCTTTTCACGTTTCCCCTGACAACACAAGATAGTATTTATAGCCCGACCAATCGTGTTTAGTCTTATATTTGTTGCGCTCCAATCAAATAGGAGTTAACATGGTAGGCTATTTTTGTAACGTAATGTTTTTTCAAACACGTTATAAAAAAATTTTATGAGCAGAAATGATTTCATGCTGTCAGGCACCCCCACTATTTTATTTTGGTTATAATTTGGTAATTCCTAGACTATTTGCGTAACGTTTTACATATTCTTTGTCAGCAAGCCCTAAGGAACCCAAATATACAAATTTAAAAGAGCTAAGTGGCTGCGTTCAAAACATGTGTTTTCCAAAGATAGTCGTATATTTGTTCTTTATTCCTTTTCGTTGTTTAGAACCGCCACCTGTCCTGCCTTTTCCACTGTTATGTCATACTAAAGTCAGGAGCTTAGATGTAAATCAGTAGAATTTCATATTTCCTAATAAACAGTTTTCATATTTTTAAACCTGATTCTTGTAGTAGTAGTGTTTCTTTTTCACTGACTATATGAAAAAAAGTTATTGCTAGTGGCCTTACACGTGGGATTTGCGTTACTATTAATCGCGCGACGCGTGTAGTGTTGCATGTGTCCTGCCTTCATTCGCCCCTCTCTCTCTCCTGCTTTATCTGTCTTTTAGTTACGCCGTGTATGGAATGAATGAAATATTAAATCTAGGTCATTGATCAGCTTGCGTATCTCAAGGTTTTTCCAAGAAATACAGTACACGTTTCATTGAAGAAAGCGTGCAGCGACACAGTAGGCTTTTACTATCAACGTGAAAGCGTTACAATTTGCCGACGAAGTAGAAAACAAGGGGATTTCGAGTACAGTCATTGTGACAGCACTGTTCTTTTACCATTGCTCTTTTCTTTATTAAATGTATTTGTTAGGCTTTATATTTACCTGATAATTTATATATATGTGGATTAGAATAATTCACGACAGGCGTGAACCGACAAATCACGCTACTGATTGTTACTTCTGCTTGACAAATATCCATGGTTTCACTTTTAAAACTAGAAAGTCTGTGGTTTATCCAAATATTGAATCGGTTTCGAAACCAGTGCCTCATGATCCAATTACGTGTCCGATCCCAGTTCCACCAGAACAATATCCGTTGGACGTGAATGAACCATCAGACAGTGATAGTTTACCTGCTTTAGAAACTAATTCTGACTTGGATTGTATACCGGTGAATGATGGTGTTCACTTAATTAACCATTCAGAACTTTCAGATCTAATACGTGATCTCGCTCTTACCAAAGGACAAGCGGAACTACTCGGTTCACGACTCAAAGAATGGAATCTTTTAGCACCCAATATTCCGATACATTTTATTAAGTCTATCCGTTTTTTCCTGGATGTGCGGAATGCTGAAGAGTCACAGAGAAGGAAATGTCAAAATTGTCCTCTTTTCACACAACATGCCTAAGAAAAATTCACCGCATCTTTTGGCCGAATACCATCACCAACCAAGATCTGCTTACTCGTAGCAAGCAAGAGGACATGCACACCATCATATCCGGCAGACGCTGGAGCTGGGTTGGTCATGTCCTCAGAAGAGACCCCGATGCCATCACAAGAACAGCTATGTTTTGGACCCCTGAAGGAAAGCGAAAGAGAGGCCGACCAAAAACAACTTGGCGGAGGACTGTGGAGGCTGAGATGCAAAGAATGAACCAGAGTTGGGGCACTGTACGAAGGATGGCCACCGACCGCGCAAAGTGGAATCAATTTGTTGTTGCCCTACAAGACGCCACTAGGCGTGATGGCCACTGACTGCTTTGACGGACGGTGGTTAAGGATCGAAGAAGAAATTCCGATATATAAATTTCGTCACAGACACGGAGAACTTGTTCAATACTTTGAGATGGATGATGACATTTGCTATTGCAAAGATGTAAACGGTCTAATGGTGCACCTTGGTCATGAGCACATAGTCAACGAATGGTGACTTTTCATCGACTCTTCCAAGACTAGTCTAAAAGCCGTGTTATTGCATAACGGAAATTTATTTTCATCAATTCCAGTCGCCTGCTCTGTTCATATGAAAGAAACTTATGACAATATGGCTATACTTTTGGCAAAAATAAAGTACAATGACTACCAATGGCGGATTTGTGGAGACCTAAAGGTCATTGCAATTCTCACGGGCATGCAGACTGGGTATATTAAATTTTGTTGTTTCCTATGTGAATGGGACAGCCGCAACAGACAGGAACATTATGCAAGAAAGGTGTGGCCTATCAGGGATCGTATGCAGCTCGGGCATAAAAATGTAATACACGAGCCATTAGTTAACAAAGACAGCATCATTTTTCCACCGTTACATATAAAGTTGGGGCTCATGAAGAATTTCGTAAAAGCGTTAGATAAAACGAGCAAAGCTTTCACTTATCTTCGAGAAAAGTTTCCGCAAGTTAGCGATGCAAAGATAAAGGAAGGTATCTTTATAGGACCTTAGATTAGGAAAGTTATTGCAGACAAACAATTCAAGAACTTGTTACATGGTAGTGAACTTCGCGCATGGATGGCATTCAAATCGATCGTCGATAACTTTCTGGGAAATCGACTATGTGCATATTGTTAAGCAGTGCATAGATGCATACAGAATTATGGGCTGTAACATGTCCCTCAAAATCCGTTTGCTCGATTCGCATCTTGACTTTTTCCCTGACAACCTTGGCGAAGTCAGCGATGAACATGGAGAACGATTCCATCAAGATATCGCCGTAATGGAGTCACGTTAACAAGGTCGGTGGAGTGTGACCATGCTTGCCGATTATTGTTGGATGCTTCATCGCGATGTACCACATGCCATTCACCGACGAAAGTCGACTGCAAAGAAATTCAAGCCTACATAACTGTTATACTTCTTGTAGAATGATGTTGTAATACTGTATGCGTTGTTAAAAAACTTCAATTGCGTATTTCTAGAGATCCCGACCTGATAGAGAAAAACGGTTTGCAGATTTAAAAACAGCGCATTAAAATTGACCAGAAAAACATAGAAATGTTAGAGAAAGAATAAAAAATTTTTTTTTTGTGTTAGCCAGTGTAATCTGTCTTGGAGAGACAATATTGGAAGGTAGCATCTGGACATCAACTGAGTTCACAGACGGTGATTATGAGTTTTGAACAAGATGCAAGCGGAAGTATTACAGCATTAGAAAGAGGTCACGTGATGAAATTTTAAAATGTAATATTTTAAAACATGCGGGGAAGAATTAAATTAAACACCCCTACCCATATAATCCAGAGCTTTCGATTGGATTGATTTGAGAGCCGGAGTACACAATGGTTTTCATTGAAAATTCGTCGGAAGCACAATCTTGGATTTGAACTGAGAAATGGGAATATATACTGAAGCACATTAAAAACGCACCACTATTATATATACTGATGCCGAGAAGCTGGAAAAAAAGTGTTGGAATGGATTTTCTCCGTGTTTGTCATGAGGTAGAGAGCGAATGGCTGCTGGAATGGAAAGTGCATGATTTAACCCACGGGTTTGTGTACAGACTACATGAAAACAATGAAAGTTACACGTGCAACACGATTCCCAACAGCTATGACCCTGAAAATGTGTACGCGTTGTGGCAGTATACTCGGTATAAAAAGGCCGTGGAGACAAAACACCCAGTACATGTGCTTGAAATGCCACGACTATCTGAAAACGACCGCCAACGAGCCATTGGTATGTTGGAGACCGGAATGAGCTCGCGGGCCATTGCCAGAAGGATGAATTGCCACCACAGCACTATTGTACGTCTCAATGAACTTTACGGAACCACTGGCAGTGCCCGGGATAGACTTCGGAGTGGCCAACCACGAGTTACTACCCCTGCGCAAGATCGTCATATTGTGCTGAGTCACCTAAGGAATCGTTCTCTCCCGGCAAGTCAAACAGCAAGAGCAATAGTGGGTAGACGTGGCGAGGCTCTCGAATGACAGTCATACGACGACTCAGAGATACAGGCCTTACTGCAAGACGACCTTATGTTGGGCCAAACTTGACTCACAGACATCGTCAGCAGCGCCTGCAATGGGCAGAGCAACATGTCAGATGGACTAGACTGCAGTGGAATGCTGTCCTATTCACAGACGAGAGCAGATTCAACATGTCCTTTGCTGATGGACGTATGCGGATTTGGCGACGGTGTGGAGAGCGCTTTGCAGATTGCTGTGTTCGTCAGCACAACCGATTTGGAGGTGGCAGTATTCACATTTGGGGAGGATTCAGTTTTCACCATCGCTTGCCTCTTCGCGTCTTCCGTGGAAATGTTAATGCTGTGACATATCGAGATGAGGTTCTGGATGCATTGGTTGCTCCTGCGTTCACAAATTATCCAGACTTGCAGCTTCTCCAGCAGGATAACGCACGTGCGCACACCGCATGCATTACGCAGCATTATCTACAGTAGCAGAGCATTATGACGATTGATTGGCCTGCCCTATCACCAGACATGTCCCCTATAGAACATCTGTGGGACGAGCTTGGACGCAGAGTCTACAGGCAAGGTTCTCCAGCTAATCTGCAACAGCTCGAAGCTGCTCTTACACGTGAATGGGACTTGATTCCCCGGAATTTCCTTCAGAGACTTGTTACTTGTAATTCAGGCAAATCATTGCTTTTCGCGCTGTCAAGCACATATTTTCCCATTTTAATACCCAGAAGAATATTAGTGATTTCAAATCATTTTCCCTGTTACGCTGTGGACTCAGGAATTTTATTCTTCTGAGAGATAAACATTGGTGGGTGGACAGCGAGACAATGCGCCTGTTAATTTGCGGCCCACAATTGTACTTAGCAGAGGCTTTTGTTTTTATTTTGTCTAAAAGATCGTGGTACTAAGCTATCAGACTGTTTGAGGAACGAAGCTACCAGACGGGGAAGTGTCATCATCACAAAAGACTTGACGAATAATGCGGCTGCAGAACTCGCTTATACAAGCTAAGTGCTTGCTAACAGGCACCAGCAAAAGGACATAAATATTCTTTAAACTAACTCCTCGGAAGCAAATCTCAATGACGAGAAGTTTTATTTTCATCTAAAATTCACCATCATTCTATTTATTTTAACCTGTTAAAACTAATTGATTATTAAATGTGCTACATGTTATTTTAAAACATAACAATCTTAGTTGATTCAGTTATTATGTAAAAGCGTACGAATGAGCAAGACTATTATATATATATATATATATACTGAAGCACATTAAAAACGCACCACTATTATATATACTGATGCCGAGAAGCTGGCAAAAAAAAGTGTGGGAATGGATTTTCCCTGTGTTTGCCATGAGGTAGAGAGCGAATGGCTGCTGGAATGGAAAGTGCAAGATTCAACCCATGGGTGTGGGTACAGACTACATGAAAACGATGAAAGTTACACGTGCAACACGATTCTCAACAGCTATGACCCTGAAAATGTGTACGCGTTGTGGCAGTATACTCGGTATAAAAAGGCCGTTGAGACAAAACACCCAGTACATGTGCTTGAAATGCCACGACTATCTGAAAACGACCGCCAACGAGCCATTGGTATGTTGGAGACCGGAATGAGCTCGCGGGCCATTGCCAGAAGGATGAATTGCCACCACAGCACTATTGTACGTCTCAATGAACGTTACGGAACCACTGGCAGTGCCCGGGATAGACTTCGGAGTGGCCAACCACGAGTTACTACCCCTGCGCAAGATCGTCATATTGTGCTGAGTCACCTAAGGAATTGACTGTCCCGGCAAGTCAAACAGCAAGAGCAATAGTGGGTAGACATGGGCAAGTCTCTCGAATGACAGTCATACGACGACTCAGAGATACAGGCCTTACTGCAAGACGACCTTATGTTGGGCCAAACTTGACTCACAGACATCGTTAGCAGCGCCTGCAATGGGCAGAGCAACATATCAGATGGACTAGACTGCAGTGGAATGCTGTCCTATTCACAGAAGAGAACAGATTCAACATATCCTTTGCAGATGGACGTATGCGGATTTAGCGACGGTGTGAAGAGCGCTTTGCAGATTGCTGTGTCAACCGATTTCGAGGTTGCAGTATTCACATTTGGGGAGGATTCAGTTTTCAGCATCGCTTGCCTCTTCACGTCTTCCGTGGAAATGTTAATGCTGTGACATATCGAGATGAGGTTCTGGATGCACTGGTTGCTACTGCGTTCACAATTTATCCAGACTTGCAGCTTCTCCAGCAGGATAACGCACGTGCATTTTTTTGTATTTTTGGTTTTCTCCCTTGCCTGCACAGAATGCAATGAATTTCATAACAATCAAATGTACAAATTAATGACCAGCATGGATTCATAGGAAAATGAATAAAGATTCCAAATATGTAAACTTGTACACACTTATATTTACATTTCACACTCTGTTCTTGGATTATACAGGTGGTGCGTTTTTAATGTGCTTCAGTATATATATATATATATATATATATATATATATATATATATTATATATATATATATATATATATATATATATATATATATATATATATATATATATATATATATATATATATATACTTCTAAAGAGCTACTTCTTGTTAAAGGGAATTTCGCTGGATTTACACCAGCTGGGTGCTTGAACGGACTATAACCATTGCTTAATTCTTCATAAAAGGCGGCGGACTGATAATAAGTTAACAATTGCTCAGCCAATACAGCATTGTTCTTGACTTCGGAAATTTCTTATAAAACTCCCTTGAGATAGAAGCGTCTTTACCCTTCTATCTGCTACTCTGCCAAGAGTAATCTTGTGCGAAGGTAGACACCTTTGACGACCCATTTTAGATACTCTTGAGTTTTGGCCACTGGTGGACCACTGCTGCAAAGCAGGGGAGGCAATCCGTGACACACATCACGAAAATGTACGCACGTACGAGTGCACACACACACACACCCGCACGCGTCACAACTGTTAACCAATAAAATAATAGTTATACATTTATCGTAGTTAAAACTGTTCCCTCTGTTTAACGCCGTGTTAAGGACGCAGAGATCCGTATGAGAATTGTGTGCACAGCAAATTAATCGCAAGTTGATTAACGTAAGTTGTTGTATCTCCTGGCACATTGAATCGATTTGTTCCAGTCCCATGTCTCGCCTGGTTTTTCTATTTTGTTTTATTTCTTTCATTCACTTCTCTCTTTATTATTGAGACTGCTCCAGTAGTAATGGGTGTAATTTTGTTTATGTATCTGGATGGGCGACGGGGGTGTATTTTGTCTTTTTTGTTTTTGTTTTAGATTGATGGCTTTAGTTGAAATGTATTCTTCAGGGCAGCAATCAGAAGATTTCAAACTGAGGAAAAAGAGCCAATCAGCGCAGAGATAGCGAAAAGGAAAAATTCATCGGAAGGGAAAAATGAAATTCAACTAGATATTCAATTAGATTGATGCGAGGGAAATCCTATCAAACACGGCTCCATCAAATTCGTACAGATTGGGAACATGTATATAAACCCGCTCAGATTCAATTCTGGACTCACAAAATTTCACTTCAAGTTCTCGTTGCTGAGAAGACGTCCAGCGGACTGACCCACACTTGTAGAAGCCACTTAGCCACAGCCCATAAGCTGAGAAAAGCCAAGCTGACCTGCTTTGTTAGCAGACTTGCATAGTTATAGCTCAGGTCCGTAATATTGTGGCTGAAAGGTTCCAACCCGAGAGAGAGTCACAACAAAGCACTTGGTAAGGAGAGTAACAGACTGTAGTGTGTGAGTAAAGGACCGCCTTTGCGTCGCCTGATAGTAGCATTGGGTCTGCCTGTCCAGGTAAATAAGGTATCTTGAAAAGTCTACACAATATCAATGACAGAAGTGTCTATAGAGGAAGGAATTGAGTAAACATTTCATTGAAGAAGCAAAATCCGGAAGTCACCAAATGGCAAATATGAGGAAAAGAGACATTAACACTGTTGCGGGCCCTTTTATAATGATAATTGTAGTTGGAGCACACGACGCGTAACTCTGGCCAAGAACACCCAGGTTAAGTCTAGCAGACCACGCACACAGTGAAACAACTCTAAATCTTCATATCAGCACCAAGGCAGCATGGACGAACTTCAATAATATTTATTGGACACAACGTAGCTCCATAGATATATTCTTTATATGTATAATAGATTAAGGCGTCAACTAGACAGTCCTTAGCGTCGCTGTACAGTCTGCAACTGGAACAATGTCCTCGACATTTTCATGCAGTTTATTATAGTTCAAAACTCACTTTCACAATATTAAGAATTCCTTTCTTACAGATAATCTAGCATCAACCCACGGAGGTGTATAGGTGATCTAGAGGTCGAACACTTTAGGAATCTGTATTGAAGTAAAACATTTAGGAGCTTGACACACATGCGTCCGCCTGCCTTGAACACATACAGAAAAAGCCGCAGGAAGATCGCTCACTTCTGCAAACAGCAACCGTAGACTTTTGCTACTCGGCCCAAAAGGCAATGACGTACTTCCTGTAACCCAGGATACCGATCATCAACAAATATGGTAAATAGTCGAGCCGTATTTGATATCGACAGATATGTTATGAATTTTATTCATAACAAACACCTTATTGATTTCCATTTTATGATTTGTAAATACTTATCTGAAACTTTTACTAGACATTTATTTTAATTATTAAAGTGTATTGATATATTTTTATAAATTGCAGTTGATTAATCGATTTAAATTCCAGTTACAGTTTTGTTCCTGTGTGTAATCAAAAGAATATTTAATATTTTAAATCGGTAGGGAACTAACAAGCTGCATTGCACCCAACTATTAATAGAGACACCCTTGGAGCATAGGATAGGTTTAGCGAGAAAGTGACTTACTACACAGCTTTCTTCTACAGCTACCATCTAAAACTGTGTAGTTATCTACCTGACTTGTCCTATGCCACCCTTACCTCTAAGTTTACCAGTTCTCTTTTCCAGCTTTGGGAACTATTATTTTACTATCTAACTGCTATCTCGCCACATGCATCCGATCTCACTACCCTGGATATCGGGGGGGAGGGGGGGAGGAAGGGGGGGGGGGGGTTATGATATCATTAAGAACCACTGGTTGTAAAAAACAATTTCCATCAACTATATTCCCTGTTCTGGGAGCGAACCCGGTACCTTTATAATTAGAGGCGGACGGCATACCTCTTAGCCACTCCGACCCCTAAAAGAATCGCAGTACGTTACTGTCCGGAGAGGTGTTTCTGCAGAGTAGATTAAATTTAAAATTAATAAAAGTTTTCATAAAAAGCATAGGAGCATGCATATAACAGTTAAGGAGCATAAAATAAAGACATGAAATAATGAATTGTAATAGTAGTATCGACATTTTTTCGACTTTTGACAAAGTTCACAATATTTCGAATTCGCGTAAATTGAGATCGCGTAATTCATAATCCCACTGTACACATCTTGAATCATCCGTCATGCGTATCCTCGCTTTATCAAGTTGCAATATGTCACACAAATAGGATATACTTTTATGTAACACTCAGTGACCAAAATAACCCGTTTCGCAGCCGGGCGTCTACTTCAGAAAGGAAAAAAAAAATAGGCGCACGAAAGCACAACATTAATTTATGTAAGTAAAAATAAAACAAACAAATCAACAACAACAACAATAACAAAAACCGGTTCAATGACTAGAAAAAGAATTTAAACAAGTCACGATAAAATATAGCTCTAAGATTGCTGGTGATGAAAATAAATGGTAAATATATATATAATCCGTCAGAAATTGGTTACATTAACAGCAATTCATTATAAATGGTAATAGCCGGTATAATCCATGGCCGATGTCATCAAGGCATGTAAGGAGAGAACAAAAAAGTATTCAGTGGGGTACTGGAAGATGAGACAGGTCTATATTTCGGAGCTGGCATTTGCTGATGATGTTGCCCTGATTGCTAAATCAGAGGCACATCTCCAATCCAACCTGCAAGTCTGGAAGGAAGAGCTGGAGAAGAGAGGGATGGTCATAAGCAGCTCTAAAACAAAATCCATGGTGATATCACGAGAAGAAAGAAAACATCAGATTAAGTTGGGAGAACAGGTCCTGGAGCAGGTCGACCACTTTAAATATCTCGGAGCTATTATAGACCGAAAGGGAGGCATCAAAGAAGAGTTGGCCACTCGAAAAGCAGCGGCTGGGAGACTTTTTCAGGCCATAAATCGTGGATTCCTCAGCAAGAAAGAGGTTGGTAAGAAAACGAAGATGGCTGTATACCGCTCCACCTATGTCCCAGTCTTGACATATGGATGCGAGTCGTGGGCAATGACTACAACCCACAAAAGCCAGATCCAAACCTCAGAAATGAGGTATCTGAGGAAAGTGGTTGAAGTAACAAGAAGAGACATGGTCCGCAACCAGACGATCCGTCAAGGCCTAAAATCCCATCCGCTGCAGACCCAAATAGAACAGTCCCAACTAAGATGGTTTGGCCATGTCTGCAGAATGGGAGAAGATCGGCTACCACGACAAGCATGGGAAACAAAGAGCCAGGGATCCAGACCTCCAGGACGACCCAGAGTCCGCTGGGAGGACAACATTAGACAATCTTTGAAGGACCGAGGACTAGAATGGAACCAGGCCAGGAAGAAGACAGCTGATAGAATGGTCTGGCGCTCTCTCTTCCAAACCTCTACACCTCACGGTAGAAGGGGAACGACTAAGTAAGTAAGTAATAATCCATGGCATTAATAATATATTGAATCTCTTCCCTTCAAAAAGCACTCTGGACAGACTAGCGAGACTATAAGAACCGTCTCGAAGCTCTGCCAGATACCTAATGACCGAGGTTATTGTTTCTCAATACAACTCAGTACATCTTCACTCAAGCGCGAACTAACAGCTTGAGATGTGAGCTCAGCTCACCCGTATCTCTCCCCCAACTACTCAGAACATTTGAACACTTTCTTTATGTTTAAAAAAACTTACATATACTCAGTTGAGCTATGTTCAAGCACCCAAATAAAAAATCATCTCATAACTTTAAACGTATATTCTGAACAGATGGAAGGAGTACTGTCAAGAAATGTATACGGAAATAAACAAAGCGGCAGATAACAACGTCATGAATGAAGCGGAACGTGAACCAGAACCTACCATAGAGGAAGTCCGGAATGCAATCAAACACTTAAAAAGTGGAAAATCTCCTGGTTGCGATGAAATAACAGCTGAAATGATACAGGCAGGAGGAGAAGGCAGCGCTCGTATATACCATGCATTATGCTGCAAGATCTGGCAAAGCGGAATTTGGCCCAAGGAATGGAAACGATCAATTTACATACCCTTGCCAAAAAAGGGCAACCTGAAACTGTGCACAAACTACAGAACTATAGCTCTTATAAGCCATGCCAGCAAAATACTTTTACAAATCATAATGAAAAGGATGCAACAAAAGCTAGAAACAGAAATAAATGAAGTACAGGCGGGTTTTCGACCAGGTAGAGGCACTAGAGATCATATATTCAACATGAGGATCATCATAGAAAAGTGTAGAGAATTCAACGTTGACCTACATACTTGTTTCATTGATTACACCAAAGCTTTCGATTGTGTACAACATCAGCAGTTATGGGCTATTATGAAAAATATGGGATTTCCAAACCACCTTATACAACTCATCGCACTGCTGTACCAAGAACAACAGGCAGCCGTAAGAATAGAGGGGGAAACATCAGAATGGTTTGAAGTACAGAAAGGAGTAAGACAAGGCTGTACCCTTTCCCCTTACCTGTTTAACATTTATGCCGAGAATATCATGAGAAACGTAAGAGATGACCAAGAACACACAGAGTTTGACTCATTTAACATCGGCGGGTACCAGATCCCGGAAATCAGATATGCTGACGACACAGTCCTCCTATCGACCAACCCAAAAGGACTTGAACAATTACTTCTGTCCACCAAAAAACACAGCGAGGCCCAGAATCTATACCTAAACACCAAGAAGACCAAAGTATTGACAACAGACAAAGTAAAGACCAAACCAGAAATTGAAATTGATAACGAAGAACTGGAAAGTGTCAATGAATTCGAATACTTAGGATCAATCATTAACAGCTCTGGCGACTGTGCAGTAGAAATTAAAAGAAGACTTGCAATTGCTTCACATAAGCTAATACAGATGAAAAACCTATGGCAAGGCACAAGCAAAGAAACAAAGTTACAACTGATCAGAGCATGTATATTCCCAGTAGCAACATACGGCTGCGAGACTTGGACACTCAATAAAACAGTTGCAAAAAAGATTACATCATTCGAAATTAAATGCTACAGAAGGATGTTGAGAATACCCTGGACAGAAAAAAAGACCAACAGAGAAGTACTGCACTCACTAAACGTACAGGAACATTGGCGCCTAAATACCATCGCAATAAGGAAGCTGAAATTTTTCGGTCATATAAAAAGACATAATAGTCTGGAAAAAACAGTGATGGAAGGCATGGTCCCTGGAAAAAGGGGAAGGGGTCGACCTAGACGACGGTGGACCCAGGACATCACAGAGAGTCTGAACTTGTCTTTGGCTGATGCAGGTCGACTTGCCCAGAATCGTGATGCGTTCAGAGCAGCTGTAATGGAGACAACGTTCTGGAAAGAATACGTCACATGATGAACTTTAAACGTGCTTACTAGCGTGTCTATAAAAAATCAGACCCGTACATAAAAATCCCAAACACTTAACTCCCACTCAAAAACATGACTTAACAAGTAGTTATGTTCTTTCTTTGTCTCTTCAGAGAACCCTAGGAAATATCTGGTGTATTGATGCGTGCCGTATTATATATAATGTTCAGAGAAGGTCGTCGTGGCCAAAGTACACACTAGGGGTAGTCCAACAACACGTATCAGCATACTTCAGTGAGCTGACCAACACCTCCTTCACAATTTACATACGCAGTTTATTTTACTGGACACAAAGCTCCGTGATAATAGAATATAGGCCCAATGGCAAATGCAGTAATAGGCAGTCGGCCAGTTCGTTCACTGTCAAACGCTGGTCAATGGCAATCATACAGTCTTTATTCTCATCGTACACCTGACTTCTTCGTAACTAGATATGATTCCTGAATAGAATAGACTAGGGATACCTCGCCAAAGTATCTTGTTGCCCTAGTGACGGAATGATGCAGGAAAATCCCAGTAGACTGCAGGAGCTCAATACACATACGTCCGCTCACATTCAAACACAAGCCGTATCTCTTATAGCAGACGATCACCCACTTCTGCCTGACAATTTCGCGTCTGCTTCTACACCATATCGGTATGACGTCATTTCCTTTATTAGTAAGTGTCGTAGATTTTTGATAGGAGAATTAAGACAAGGGTTGGTTCCTTCTGAATAGATTAGAATAAGTGATAGTCACAGTGAGAGATAGTAATAGAAATAGATTTCCACGAGTGAGATGGTAGACTGTGATAGAGGCTGTCTCTGAAATCGAGAAATCTTCTCTCTTTCACCTATCTTCTAAGACAGATTTAGAGGAGTCAGACAGTCTAAGCACATATATATATTACATATATATTTCTATCCACTCACGTGCACGCACATACAAGACGACAGCTAGACGTACAGAAGTGGGGAAAACTATACCAATGATTATACAGATATTTTGGAACGAGCTGACCAACGCGCTGATTAAGTTCAAGAGAAATTTTAATTATCATCTAAAATTTCATCACAACACATAGAAATTACATCAAAGCATATACAAATAGTCATAAAGTCAATAAAAATGCTACAAGAATGATAGACCCACAGTATGATCTTATCCCTCGATGTTTAGCCCACAGTCCTGTTAGAAGAAAAGTGATCGCCCAAAGAGTCACGGATACATTAGCGGTAATCTAATGATTTTCCCCCTTTTAAAGGTATGAACAGACTTAGATATAGTATGATCTATCCTAAGGAAAAGTATCTTGTTTGCAACAAAACTTGCATAAAGAAATTTCAAAGTGGGTGAAATTTGGTATACCATAAAAGAGTCACTCGTTCCTGCTTTCTCTCGGTTCATTCATCAGGGCCCTGTCTCACACAACCTTACCTACAATCATGCTGCTGTTCGCCGTCTGCCGCACGTTATGACACAATCTGTTTTATCGTTTGATGAAGTGGATACCCAGCTCTGCAGATCTTGGTTTCATCCAATTTGTCTGGGGAGCGTCCTCTTCAGGCGATAATTTTGTTCAGATTTTAAGTTAGTGTCACTTTATCAGTTCAGGTAAGAATTAGTTTTCAATCGGGCTCACAGGATCAGAATCACGAGGTTTCCACTACTTAGGAACAATGTCAGGTTTGTAACTTCGATCAAAAGGTAACCTTCTTGGTCACACCACAAGTTGACATAATTTGCGGAACGTTACTGTTTGTAATAGTTTACTCGCCACAAGGGCTGAACTGTACTTAAGTTTTCTCAGGAAGAATAAAATCTGGCGCAATAGGCCCGTTATGTCATTTCACCTTTAAAGGTCTTGTAAAGATTTTACACCAAGTCTTTTAAGGAAAATGTTTTTTTAGCTCTTCTCAGATATTACTCATCAGTACTTAACGCTGGCAAAGTTTGGGTTAACCCCAGTTTTCACTCAACACAGAACTACTAAGAACTAAAACCACTTCGACCAACTAATGCCCTCTATCATCAACAGAGATACTTAGAAATCGAACATTCAATTCGACCAACTAATTTCTTCTATAACAGAGATTCTTAGGGCTCGAACGTAGGTTGTTCTAGTCTAACTGCGAAGTTACTGAGTGCGTGAAGTCAGGTTTCCAACTCTAGTTATATCTATGAAACGGACAAAGATGTGCGCTATTTCCAAACCCACGCAATAGCCTCCCCTTCTCTTAACACCTACGTACCTTAGACGCTGGACATAACATGCCAAACGCGTCTTAGACACCTCACGCTAACGAAACTGGCCCCGAGTGCCGTGACAGAGGAAACTACCAGACAAATGTCTCATTCTGCGCCGTGCAGATGTCGGGTTTCACAACTCACCTGAGCACTCAGCCGATGAAACTACGTTGTGACAGGTGAAAATGCAGACGATATGTCTGCCCTATGTCTGAGATAGATGGATATTCACAGTTTTACGTCTACAACGCAATAACCTCCAGAGCCTGACATCTACGAGGCGCGTTTTTTAAGTAATTCCCGTTTTAAAATAATAATAAAAAACCATCATATATAAAAATGATCTATTGCAGCCAAAAGTGTACCACACATTTACATTATTTCTCAACTTAGTCACCATAGACTTCAACACATTTTTGGTATCGTGGCACCGGGATCTTAATTCCAGTGTCAAGGAAGTCTGCCGCCAGATGGGTGCCGAAGATGTTAACCGATGAACACAAGCAGAAACGCCTGGCTTCGGCTCAAAAGTTTTTGCAACGCTATCGAAATGAAGGAGATGAATTTTTGGGCCACATTGTTACTGGAGATGAGACCTGGATTTCCTACACAAACGTCGAATCAAAGCAACAGTCGATGCAATGGCGACACTCATGGTCCCCGAAAGCAAAGAAGTTTAAGCAAGCACCTTCTGTCAAAAAGATCAAGGCCACTGTTTTCTGGGACAAAGAAGGGGTCATGTTTATTGATTTTCTTGAACGTGGAAAGACAGTTAATGCCAATGCTTATTGTGACACTGATAAAACTTAGACGTGCCATCCATAACAAAAGACGTGGATTGCTGTCCACTGGGATTGTGTTTTTGCACGATAATGCTCGACCTCACACCGCAGATCGAACTGTTCAATTGTTGCAAAAATATCACTGGGAAATTTTTGACCACCCGCCCTACAGCCCCGATCTCGCGCCAAGTGATTACCACCTTTTCATGCACCTAAAGAAGTGGCTGGCATCCCAGCAGTTTGAAACTGATGATGAACTGCAGACAGGCGTTAATGAATGGTTCAAGACACTGGCGGCAGACTTCCTTGACACTGGAATTAAGAACCTGGTGCCACGATACCAAAAATGTGTTGAAGTCAATGGTGACTATGTTAAGAAATAATGTAAATGTATGGTCCACTTTTGGCTGCAATAGATCATTTTTATATATGATGGTTTTTTTTATTATTTTAAAACGGGAATTACTTAAAAAACTCGCCTCGTACGTAATAGAAATCGTATCAGTATGAGAAAGAAAAACGGTAAAGTGAGAATGGGAAAGAAAATATTTTTCGCAAACGAACGAATGCGAAAAATACAGGAAAAGGATAAAGAGCAATAATAAAATAGAGGACACGGGTGTGGTGAAGTGGGATGTTATAAATATTTATAGGGGACTTAGTGTACTGACTGAGATCAGCTGTGAAGGTATATATATATCTAATAAGAGTAGTGTATTATATATAACCTTACTTGCTACCACATATCTATATATCTCAGTCAGAATTATTCTGGAATAGTGTGATGGCTACGTTATGTGTCTAGGGTATGTGTATGATGAAGTGTAAGTCACAACAACAGACAGATAAACAATTTAATTTAATCCACTACTCTTAACAACACTGTGACACTCACATACATATAACACTCTATGAGAATATCTTAAAGAAGTCACTCGTAACTTTTCAAATAACAATATGTATTCATTACTGGCATGAATGAATATGTGTCCTGATTCAACTACAAGGGAACCAGGAATCACAAGCAGTTTAAATTACAAGTTATGTACAGAATGTATTTAATATGAATATTGTAGTGACATATATTATTACAAATATTCTATGTGTGTCAGTTGTGTAGTAGTAAAATGAGGTAATACTGGTTTTGTTTTGTTCAAGCTCTGTTGGTATTTGTCATCATGACTTCAATAGTTTGTCTTTTGGGACTAGTATTGGAGATGTTCTCAGTTCCTGATATTAAGACAATTAAATTCCCCTCTGAATGTTATTTTTATAAAGTCATTTCAAGATGAGGGGACATAATGTTGAGCTCAGCTGGCCAAGTTAGCTTATCTGGCGTGATGGCGGCAGGAAAGGACTCCTCTGCTCGAATTCTCCTCTGGGCTCTGGAGACACCTCACTGATAGCTAAAAGGACCAAGGAGTATGCTGTCCGACACTGGATTCAGCAAAGCTCTGACCAGGTGCTGCTCAGTACCATCAAGACCACTGTCCCTGAAATCAAGAAGGATGTACCTTCTACTTCATAACTAACTTATACTCTCTTTTACACTGATCACAATACAGCACAAACATTGAGTTCAGAGCGTTAGGCCAACTATCAGCTTCATTCTGAAGTACTTTATACCAGCATTAACCTCCTTAATGGTTACTACGCCTCTGCAATTCCAGCATTATTTCTTTCTAGTCAATCATCTAGGTGTCAGTGTACTATTTGGCCATTCCATGCCGTTTTACTTCCCTCCGACACCCTCTGTTCAGGCTGGAGCATTATAGGCTTTATCTCTTGTTTGCCACTGAACTACACATATATATACAGGCATAAATTAACAATTTACATTCAATTTTCATTAAAAGATACTGAATGGTTCAAGCTTACCACAATTTCATGGAAATAAACACAGATACGTTGATTAGCAATGAATTCTGGCACAATTACTGGCACAAATTTCCATCTGCTTATGTTCCAGGCTTTTATTTTAGCAAAATTGTGAGCTGGCTTCAACGCACTGATGCTTTATCAAGCTTATTTAAACAAGTGGTTTCGAACTAACGCTCCCAAGTGATTATATCCAGCGAGTCTAGCCAATGAGGCCCCGTTTCGACAAGTGTTTGAAAAAATGTTACCTTTCCCCGTTTCCCCTAACAACGAAAGATAGTATTTATAGTCCGACCAATCGTGGTTAGGCTTTCATTTGTTGCGCTCCAATCAATTGGGAGTTTACATGGTAGGCTATTTATGTAACGTAAGGTTTTTTCAAACACGTTATATAAAAAAAATTTTATGAGCAGAAATGATTCCATGCTGTCAGGCATCCTCACTATTTTATTTTGGGTATAATTTATTAATTCCTGGACTATTTGCGTAACGTTTTACATATTATTTGTCAGCAAGCCCTAAGGAACCCAAATATACCAATTTGAAAGAGCTACGTGGCTGCGTTCAAAATATGTATTTTCTACCTCCTGTTTCGAAGATGTGCTGTCTGGGTACTGTTATGTTTTCAACCGTAAACCCATCTAATGTTGTCTTTCCTAATAAGAGATTTCAGGATTTATAAACCTAACTCTGGGAAAGGGTAGTGTATTTTATCACTGTCCGTCTGAAAAAAAATTAGTGCATGTAGACTTACACGCATGATGGCAGCATTTGTGTATCGCGCGACGCGTGTTGCATGCGTTCCCGATTTTATTCGCCCCTCTCTCTCTCTCTATATATTTGAGTCCATCTGTTCGTTCGTTTTGGTAACGTAATATAATTAATGTTAGGATTAATTTAGGTCATTACGCAGGGCCTCTCAATGTTTTTCTTAGAAATGCAGCACACGTTTCATTGAAGAAAGCGGGTAATAATACAGTAAGCTTTTACTATCAACGTGAAAGCGTTACAATTTGCAGACGAAGCATAAAACAAGGGGGATTTCGAGTACAGTCATTGTGACAGCACTGTTCTTTACCATTCTTCTTCCTTTATTTATTATATGTATTTATTAGGCTTTATATTTACTTGATAATTTATATATGTGGATTAGAATATTCCACGACAACGGGTAGAAAAAGAAGAGAATATAGAAAATTTATTGATCATAATCTCTATGCGACAGTAAGTAAGTCCGTATAAAATTATCAGAAACGGAACCCTGTCGAGTTAACTATAATACACACATAATCGTTATGAATTTTAATCATAACAGTGTATGATAATTATTGCTGGAAACAAATTGTCTCTCGGTAGACCGGGGTTACCGTCATATTAGTCTTACAAGGCGATTAATATAAGATTGTGCATGAAGCGGGCAACATGTATAACACCCGTGTGTTACCGGGGCCTGAAAGGCGAGCAAAGATTAGTAACACTGTACCCTACCGTGCATGTCGTAAAAAGCAACTAAGGAAGGTTTGGGCATGGGGGTGGTTACCCCATCCCGTAAAAAACTTTTTACCAAAAAAACTTCAACAAGACCGGGGGTTCGCTTCCCGCGAGGAGCCGGGCTGCTGCAGAGGGGGGTCAGTGGGCTGTGGGGTACGGCTGAAGTGACATGTAGAATGTTATCATTTCTAATTGATGTCTCGTTAGCAGTTTTTTTCAACTTCGTGCGCGTTCTTATCAGAATGAGCGAAAGGACTAAACTCTTAGCTTACGCCGTCCAATAGTTGCAGTAACTCCACATTGCAGTTTGTTTCTGATTGATCGTAGATTAGTGCTTCTGATGTATCATGAAATGAAGCTGAGGTTAAGAAGCTTTATACGTGCATTGGGGGAAAAAAACCAGCACAGTATCAAGCAGTATCCTTTAACTCTCCAAGGAGCATAACTCTTCAACAAACACATGCTGAGTCCTCCCGTCGCGTGCCACCAGCTCAATTTTTTTCCACGTCTTCAACATTTTAATTTCTGTCTTCAGTTGTCTCAGTGGTTTTTTATTTTTATTTTGGTCCAGTGCCTCTCGTATCCTGGGGATTTCAGAACAAGGACTGCCTTGTAACACTGTCAACAGGTTTCCTCACTCTGTGTCTTATCCATTGCTAATATCTTCTTCTCATTTCTTGTCCCACTGCCTGTTGTCTGGTTCTTGTCATCAGTTCCACATTAATAGCTTTGTCGCTCCATGTCCTTCGCAAGCATCGAATTATGAAAGTCTGTAGCGTTTGGTTTTTGTTTGTATTGTTGTCCATGATTCAGAGCCATACAATAGGACTGACTTTATATTTGAGTTTAAGATTCTGATTTTTGTGTTGGATTTGATTTGGTCTCTGTTATGATCTATTTTCTGTACAGTAAAATAGATCATACTCAGGTATAGTGTGCGTGAAATCAAATCAAATTAAGTACATTATACCTGCCCATGAATTCTCTAACAAAACGGCCAGTTGCCAGGAGGAGTGCTAAAAATCATCAGAACCTGGGTGCATGAGCCATTCAATGTTCATTGTTGTCATTGTAAGTAGTTTTCGTCGTGTTAAATAGGAACCAGAACTTTTTTGTTATTTTGTTTTCTGTAGCCACGTCTTATCATGTGATTGAAGTGTTCGCAGTGTTCCCGTTTTCTGCATAACATTTATTGAGAGTTGTTATTCAGAACTATTTTTTAACCCACTCGGAAAACACTTCAAGAAAGAAATGGAGAATTGAACGTATGGCGACATGTTACGTCATCAATAAATGTGTACACATGTGGGTCAGATCTGCTGCTAATGCTAGACATCTCCGGGGTGACAGTCCTATTTCTGTTTTGAGTTCAATTTTGAATTGCTTAACACAAATGATTTACTTCCATAGCCGCATCTGTACACACCATTCAAAATCGAGACAGCTGTGAGCATTAGTTCCCTTCGTTTCTAGTCACATTTAGTAAAGGGCTCACCACAGGGGTAAAGTGGTTAGGGTTTATAATTTAGATTCACTTTGACTGCGCGTGATTCCAGGGCTTTTCCATTTAGTGGAATTTGCTGGCTTCCACCCGCAGCTGAGTCCCTTATTAAATTTGTTTGGTTTGAGACATTTGCGTGGGTTTTTGTGTGAACTTTAGCACGTGCATGCGACCGCGGCACGCACTGTGTAATGTATGGTAACTTGTTTTAAAATGCATTTATGAATCACGATGAATTTTTGCGTTTGTTTTCTACGTGTGCGAATAGAAAGTACTGTACATAAAATGTAGAGGTACTCCCATTGCAGTAACTGCCGCAGGAGAGTGTTAGATACTTGGTAATATTAGCTTCAGCTTTATGAAGAGAGGGGGAGGGGGGTGACCTTCTTGCTGCCTTTGCCTTTCCTTACTCAAGAGCAGTCATGTACCCATTTACAGCTGAGTAGACTGGAGCGCGACGCTACCAGGTTTCAATCCCAGAACCTGGTAACCGGCGCGAGAGGCAAGTGCTCTAACTGCTTAGCCGATCAGGCACTCACTGTATATACTATAGGGCAGGGGAATGACAAAATGCCTGCAGGCAGACAGACACGTGAATAGATTTGTTTTATCTTAAAGGTTCCGTTCACTTTACGACTTCCTGAAATGTATGACACAAAGAATGGATGACATCGCTGAAAATATAGAAAGCGAAATAGTTTAAGGCAGTGTTTCCCAACCTTTTTACATCAAAGGACCACTTTTCTAACTACATATAAGTTGCGGATCACCAACTTATATGTAATATCGCAATGCCATTAACACTTAACTGTTTTTATTCAATAGATCAGCGGTTCCCAACCTTTTTTCCCTTGCTTACCCCTTGGCAGCCCATTTCTATAAATTGTACCCCTAATATTAGCAAAATATTTGAAATTAATATAGTTGCTGTTATTCAAAATTTATAGATTATAACCAGAAATAAAGGGACCAACCACGGGATTAAAAAAACAATGTAATAAAAAGGTGAACAAACAGTGCATATATTTTTACATTTAAAAAATCAGAAGTTACAATAAAAATTAACACATTTAAGTTATTAATATTAATAATAAAAACGTTGTTATTGTTAAAAGTTGAAATCACTTTTTAATAACACACATGTCACGTGACCATGACAAATGTTCAGTGCGATCCTTGAGCTTGTTTTGAGGCACATAGTTTTTTTTTAAATCAGGTTCAAGTGATGTAAGATACAGTCTCAATTCTGGACCTGCATTCAGTTTACTACGGTATTTATTTTTTATGAAGGTATAAGAAGAGAAAGCCCTCTCCATCAGCTCAGTATTTGTAAATGGCAACAGAAACTTAAGCACCTTGTCTGTCAGCTGTTCATATTCTCTGCTGATGTCTCCCCAAAAGTTAATAAGGAATTTTCCTTTGAATTCAGCTATTAAAGTAGTATCAGTCGAAAGTTCAATCAACTTCTGTTTTTCGTTGATTGATAATGTGACTGCTTGGAAATATACTTCTTCAAAGGGATTTACAATCCAGTAGTTCTCTTTTCCAGGTTTCGGAAAGTACTTCTCGAAAGATGATTTTAGCCCTTTCAAGTGTTCAATTATTTTCTCGCTCATTTCCTGGGAGAGGTGCAGCTCGTTCTCAGATAGGAAATTGTGCAGAGTTTCAAATACCTCAGGCTGGCCTTTTTCAATACACGACCTCCAAAAATCTAATTTTTTAATCATAGATTCAATTTTGTCTGAAACATTGAAGATCGTTACCGAGCTATTCTGAAGTGCCGAATTTAGTTTGTTTATTTGTAGGAAAATATCCGATAAGTATGCAAGACTCTGAAGCCAATCACAGTCGTGTAACTTTGAAGTAAGTTGGAAAGGATGGTCTTCAAAAAAAAAAAGTTGGACTTCATGTCTAAGTTCGAACATATGTATCTTTTTCCGCCATTACTCAATTTTTTTCCGCGTACCACTGAACGTCCTGTCGCGTACCCCCAGGAGTACGCGTACCACAGGTTGGGAACCGCTGCAATAGATCAATAGCCTTAGATTCAATGAAACAAGTTGGTAATAACAAAGTATCACTAAAAACTTAGGGAGGAGCAGACCAAAATCAAAGCACTTAATACCAAATCGACAACGCAGCCGCGGACCACCTGATAATGCGCCGCAGACCATAAGTGGTCCGCGCACCACAGGTTGGGAACCACTGGTTTAGGATACCCTTGTAAGCGTCTTGTTTACAGGAAATGTCTGAGATGGAGTGTTAATATAAGGCAGGAAATGGTCATTGTGTTTTTTTTTCTTCGGTCTATATTTATAAATCAATCAGAAAGCCAATTTTTTATTATTATTCAGCAGTTCCTTGCCAGTGAAGTTATTTGCTGTCGTCACGAACATTGTCCATTCCTCACTGTTCTCGATTTGTTGAGTATATTAGACCTGAAGCATAGTCTCGAGTGTGTGGGAAAGAGAGTGAAGGAGAATGGGAGATTCGGATACATGGGGTGTGGTTACGGTGCATTTTGCGCGGCAAATAGGAAATTTTGTTTGCCAGTGTTTGTCGCACAGAAAAGTATAGGTATTTGAGTTGTTATGCTATGACGTACTTTTGTTTTGAGTAGAAACGTAGATCATTGTCTTTCAGTGTGTGTACAGACAGGACGTGTTTCTGATGTTGACCCAGTGGCTCTTTTATATAACAGCTAGATCGTGCATGTGGATCTGGAATAAATTGTTAAATGAAGGATCTATTACTATGTGAAGAGTGAGCTCAGGTTGTGTTGGAATGCGTCCTGGCTTTGTTATGAAAATATGTGGATGAAATGGAACTCAGTATGAATTTATATGAAAAATAATATGTTGGTAAAGCATACATACACATTAAGGAAACCTCTTGATAGCATTATAAGCCAGTCATTGTTCTGGAATCCCCAGGGAAAGAGAGGCAGAGGTAGACAACAACAACAACAAAAAACGCATGGAGAAGAGATCTGGAGACAGAAGTGAAAATAATGGGAAAACTTGGAAAGAGCTTGAGCTGATGTCACGTGACAAAGAGGACTTACCATGTGTTTATTGAAGGCCTATACTCCTCGATGAGCTGAAGGGTATTGGCTGATTGATTGCAAGTATACATGGAATTTGTAAGGTGTGACCATAAATAATGGACACATGGAAACTGTGGTTGTTAGTTAAACGTGATGGATCCGAATCATGTATTTGTTGCACATGTTAAAGGCAGTTGGTCGATGTTGACCCTTGTGTGCAAGTTATTTCGTTTTGAATTTGTTTCTGATTACATATATTATAATGTACTAGCAATGAAAACGGGCATACATGTGATGTTACAAATCGACCAACTGAAACGGAAACCTCTTAACAGTGTGTATGTGTACAAAACATACGGGAAGTCCCTAACAGGTTTTCACCTGCCAGTTCTGGGAAACACGGCTTAGCGCTGTTTTATATTTTTACTGTAAATTTTACTAGTAGAAAATTCAATAATAGTTTACTGAAATTCATTAAAGTTTGTATAATTCTTTTACCGCGATATTAAGTGTTACAGACGTACAAGTGACACATTTACTTTTACACAAGTTCAGTACTAATTTTTTTTTCCAAGCGAAAACGTCATAGGCGTGGTCTATATTACTATTTAACATCATTGGTAAAAGTAGGATAAAAATGTTTATGAATTTTAGTAAATTATTTTCTACTAGTAAAATTACAATTTTTTCTCCCTGTATATATTTCCTGACTGCCTATCTGTCTTTGAGTCAATATATCTGTGTGTCTGTTTATCAGGTATGGAGTATGGACAACATGATCTGTACACAAACCCTAGTCAGACACCAGGGAAGCGTGGCGTGTTTGGCGGTGTCCAGAGGCCGCATATTTTCAGGCGCGGTGGACAGCACTGTCAAGGTCAGCTGACTGTCTGTACTGTATGTTAATTATTTTATCTAAGTCTTATTATACCAACGATGAATTTTGAAAAGAAGACGCACTCGGAAGTAAAGAAAGGGTGCTGAATTTTAATTCCTGATTAGGCTAGAAGGATGAATCGGAAAATTGGACACCAGAGGTGGATGAAGGTGGAGAAAGGAATAGCAACACAACAGAAGAGAAAGTCGTCAGTATATCAAAGTTGAGTGAAAGTGTCAGGGTATAAGGTAAGGTATTATCATAGCAGATACTGCTGTAGGGTAGTGAAGTGTTGGAGACTTCCACATGCTAGGTCCAGCATCGACAGGTGGGGTGACCAGTTCCCTTCCTCGCTGCCTTTTCTTCCCTCGCTCAAGACCAGAGTCAGGTGCCTTTTTGCAGCTGGGTAGATGAGCGTGACGATACCGTGATTCGAACCTGGCACTTTTAACGTGAGAGACCAGCGCTGTAACCACTCTTGTCAAAAGGATGCTCTTTGTCCTAGTATATGGTGATTTCAATGATACTATCAACCCTGTATATGGTGATTTCAATGATACTATCAACCCTTGCTCCATGTGGTTCCCAGCGGGAGTGTGAAGAGACAATGAAATAATAGGACTACAGCACCCTCAAGTGTGTCGTACAAGGCGACTAATAATATTGTGCATGGAGCGGGCAACATGTAAAACAAATTGCCATCGAAACTACTACAGCAGTAGCACGTGAATTCTTGAGGCAGGCTTCCTACAAGAGGACGGGCTACGTTCATGTGACTCCATGCTCCGCAAGGATGATGAATCATAATCAACCCTTACTTGAATGTGGAACAATATACATTTCCCAGACCTGATGAGATTTTCCAGAAGCCTTTAGAATGGACACTCTGTTTCCACCAGCTAACAAACTGCGACCTGTTTACCTTTAGCGTTGTGCCATTCTGCTGATGTCTTTACAGCTTTGACCAAATAAACAACATACAATAAAACAAAATGACAGACATTTGTCTGGAAGTACATTAATGTCACTATCGTTCTCCATGTATTGGAGGGAAAACTAGTTTTAAAAAAAAAAAATCTACACTAAAAGATAAGGACCAGCTTTAAAGTGATTCATTTACATAGCAGCCGGAAGTATCAACATCTTCATCAGCAGACAAGATGGAGCTACAAAAATAAACAAGTCTAGGTGATACTAATTAATAAAGGCCATCAGTGCTAAATGAAACTCAAAATTAATCAAATAAAATAATGTGTTTCTTGAAGGCCTATGCTCCTCGGGGAATTTATATGCTCATGTTAAGCCATGAAGGAAGAAATTTATAAAGTGTATACCTATAACTGTTGTCTCCTTTATTATTTTCAGGTGTGGCAGTGAGATGAATGGTACCGGCATATTGATGGAAATAGCAGCATTCATGGTTTCTGTTCTTGTTACTGGACACCAACAAAAAAAAGTGGCTTTGACTAAGGTTCATCTTAGTGGTATAAGTTACTGCTGTCTTTTGTTCTGTGTTTGACTTTGCATGGTTTGTGAGCTGTAATGAGGTGTTCATATTAAATATTTGTGTGAACCTTAGTTTAAACTTGAAGTCTCTTGCATGCTGTTTGAACCTTGTACAGTGTATAAATCTGTGTATAAGTCTGTGTAGAAGTCTGTGTATAAGTCTGTGCATGTTGTTTCTTCTTCTTCATCATCATTACACTTAGAGTTCCTCAAGGAGTATAGGCCTTAAAAACTCATGCCAAGTCCCTCCTGTCACATGCCAACAGTTCAAGTTCTTTCCATGTCTCCCTCACCCCTGTCATTACAGTCTCCAGTTCTCTTCTCCCCAGTTTCCCTACCTCTCTTACCCTGGGGATTCCAGAATAAGGTTTCCTTAATGTATATTCTATCCACCACCAGTGTCTTTTTCTTGTCTCCAGTACCACTGGCATATATGTTTGGTTCTTGTCTCCAATACCACTGGCATATCTGTCTGGTTCTTGTTTCCAGTACCACTGGCATATCTGTCTGGTTCTTGTCTCCAGTACCACTGGCATATCTGTCTGGTTCTTGTCTCCAGTACCACTGGCATATCTGTCTGGTTCTTGTCTCCAGTACCACTGGCATATGTCTGGTTCTTGTCTCCAGTACCACTGGCATATCTGACTGGTTTTTGTCTCCAGTACCACTGGCATATCTGTCTGGTTCTTGTCTCCAGTACCACTGGCATATCTGTCTGGTTCTTGTCTCCAGTACCACTGGCATATCTGTCTGGTTCTTGACTCCAGTACCACTGGCATATCTGTCTGGTTCTTGACTCCAGTACCACTGGCATATCTGTCTTTTTCTTGTCTCCAGTACCACTGGCATATCTGTCTTTTTCTTGTCTCCTGTACCACTGGCATATCTGTCTGGTTCTTGTCTCCAGTACCACTGGCATATCTGTCTGGTTCTTGTCTCCAGTACCACTGGCATATCTGTCTTTTTCTTGTCTCCTGTACCACTGGCATATCTGTCTTTTTCTTGTCTCCAGTACCACTGGCATATCTGTCTTTTTCTTGTCTCCTGTACCACTGGCATATCTGTCTGGTTCTTGTCTCCAGTACCACTGGCATATCTGTCTTTTTCTTGTCTCCAGTACCACTGGCATATCTGTCTGGTTCTTGTCTCCAGTACCACTGGCATATCTGTCTGGTTCTTGTCTCCAGTACCACTGGCATATCTGTCTGGTTCTTGTCTCCAGTACCACTGGCATATCTGTCTGGTTCTTGTCTCCAGTACCACTGGCATATCTGTCTGGTTCTTGTCTCCAGTACCACTGGCATATCTGTCTGGTTCTTGTCTCCTGTACCACTGGCATATCTGTCTAGTTCTTGTCTCCTGTACCACTGGCATATCTGTCTGGTTCTTGTCTCCAGTACCACTGGCATATCTGTCTGGTTCTTGTCTCCAGTACCACTGGCATATCTGTCTGGTTCTTGTCTCCAGTACCACTGGCATATCTGTCTGGTTCTTGTCTCCAGTACCACTGGCATATCTGTCTGGTTCTTGTCTCCAGTACCACTGGCATATCTGTCTGGTTCTTGTCTCCAGTACCACTGGCATATCTGTCTAGTTCTTTTCTCCAGTACCACTGGAATATCTGTCTGGTTCTTGTCTCCAGTACCACTGGCATATCTGTCTGGTTCTTGTCTCCAGTACCACTGGCATATCTGTCTGGTTCTTGTCTCCAGTACCACTGGCATATCTGTCTGGTTCTTGTCTCCAGTACCACTGGCATATCTGTCTGGTTCTTGTCTCCAGTACCACTGGCATATCTGTCTGGTTCTTGTCATCAGTTTCACATTGATGATCTTGCCATACCACTTCAATCCTTCTAGGCTGCGTAACTTTATGAAAGTCTGTAACTTTTAGGTTGTCATTATATTTTTATCTTTACATTATTGTTTTTATGATGATTGTTTGCTATTCATTTAATGTAATAATGAATCTTTTACTGCATTTAATATGAACATACGCTTAATGGACATCTGCTTATAGTTCTTTATACAAAAATATCATTTATATTTAATTACTGAAGAAACTGCTGAGAACATTTCTGTATTGTGTGTTACACATAAAGTTTATGATATGTACATATAATTTTGTGTATAAAAACAACTGTAATAGTTCTTGAGTAATTATTAGACAACATTTGTTGTTACCTGTAGGAGGGCTTTTTTTTAAACGTCTATTTTGCTAATTGAGTGAATATTTTCCAGAGAAATTATTTTGAGTCTTAAAAAAAAGGAGAGCAAGTATATGAGAAGCTTTAATTTTTAATATCTCAATTCCTACATTTTACAAAGATTTATCCGTCAGAGAATAACGGAATTACCATGCCCATCAAGTCGACAGAGTTGCCCTTCAGAGGAAAAGAAACCTTTCATTCAAAAAGATAACACTGGCTAACAAAAAAAAATTATTTTTTTCTTTCTCTAATATTTCTATGTTTTTCTGGTCAATTTTAATGCGCTGTTTTTAAATCTGCAAACCGTTTTTCTCTATCAGGTCGGAATTTCTAGAAATACGCAATTGAAGTTTTTTAACAACCATACAGTATTACAACATCATTCGTACAAGAAGTATAACAGTTATGTAGGCTTGAATTTCTTTGCAGTCGACTTTCGTCGGTGAATGGCATGTGGTACATCACGATGAAGCATCCAACAATAATCGGCAAGCATGGTCACACTCCACCGTCCTTGATAACGTGACTCCATTACGGCGATATCTTGATGGCGATATCTTGATGGAATCGTTCTCTATGTCCATCGCTTACTTCGCCAAGGTTGTCACGGAAAAAGTCAAGATGCGAATCGAGCAAATTGATTTTGAGGGACATGTTACAGCCCATAATTCTGTATGCATCTATGCACTGCTTAACAATATGCACATAGTCGACAGATTTGTGATTTCCCAGAAAGTTATCGACGATCGATTTGAATGCCATCCATGCGCGAAGTTCACTACCATGTAACAAGTTCTCGATTTGTTTGTCTGCAATAACTTTCCTAATCCGAGGTCCTACAAAGATACCTTCCTCTATCTTTGCATCGCTAACTTGCGGAAACTTTTCTCGTTTTATCTAATGCTTTTACGAAATTCTTCATGAGCCCCAACTTTATATGTACGGTAACGGTGGTAAAATGATGCTGTTTTTGTTAACTAATGGCTCGTGTATTACATTGTTATGCCCGAGCTGCATACGATCCCTGATAGGCCACACCTTTCTTGCATAATGTTCCTGTCTGTTGCGGCTGTCCCATTCACATAGGAAGCAACAAAAGTTAGTATACCCAGTCTGCATGCCCGTGAGAATTGCAATGACCTTTAGGTCTCCACAAATCCACCATTGGTAGTCATTGTACTTTATTTTTGCCAAAAGTATAGCCATATTGTCATAAGTTTCTTTCATATGAACAGAGTAGGCGACTGGAATTGATGAAAATAAATTTCCGTTATGCAATAACACGGCTTTTAGACTAGTCTTGGAAGAGTCGATGAAAAGTCGCCATTCGTTGACTATGTGCTCATGACCGAGGTGCACCATTAGACCATTTACATCTTTGCAGTAGCAAATGTCATCATCCATCTCAAAGTATTGAACAAGTTCTTTGTGTCTATGACGAAATTTAGATATCAGAGTATTTGGCGCTAAAAGATTCAATTCTTTGAGTCGCTTGTCCTTTGGTAAGAGCGAGATCACGTATTAGATCTGAAAGTTCTGAATGGTTAACTAAGTGAACACCATCATCCACCGGTATATAATCCGAGTCAGAATTAGTTTCTAAAGCAGGCAAACTATCACTTTCTGATGGTTCATTCACGTCCAACGGATATTGTTCTGATGGAACAGGGATCGGACACGTGATTGGATCATGAGGCACTGGTTTCGAAACCGATTCAATATTTGGATAAACCACAGACTTTCTAGTTTTAAAAGTGAAACCATGGATATTTGTCAAGCAGAAGTAACAATCAGTAGCGTGATTTGTCGGCTCACGCCGTATTACTGGCACTCCAAAAGGCATCAACTTATGGTTCGGCGATTTTCGTAACCAACCTGCCAATGTATTTGCACAAGTCGAACAAACTGCATTTGGCTTCCAAGATTTATTTGCATCATCAACTTTCGAATCGAAATAAAGTTCATATGCTTTCTTTAGTAATGGTGTAAAGTTTTTCTGGTGAACACAATCGGTAAAATATCCGCACACGTAACAGAACAGATCAGCCGAATTTCTACAACTTCTAGAAGCCATATTTCGCTCAGAATTATTTCAAAATACAGTAACTATTTGAAAAATAGCGTAACATGTCATGCATCTTTTAGCAGTATAAAAAGTAGAATTATTTTGCATTTTATTAATTTTTAATAAGTTATATAGTAAAAATGAAACGGAGCAAATAACGGTTTCCCAAAAATATATTTATTCACAAATATCTTAAGAACCCGACGTGATAGAGATAAACGGATTTCAAATTTGAAATCAGCGCAAGAAACTGACCTAAGAACACTTATTCTTATATAAGAAAGAAAAATGTTGTTTGTCAGTGTAATTATGTCAGTTATAGAAAATGTGTTCTCATAATCTTAGGATGTGTTTTTTTTTAAATTACTTTATGAAAACACTTTTTTTAAAAGCCCTGGCTAAGTGGTTTTTAAATGGTGTCTGATGATTACATCACATGACAGCAGACGTTCAGGGGAATGCACCACCCATGGTTTCTGTAGCGATTTGTTTTAGATGATGAGGTTGCCAGCCTCATGCACAAACCTCCTATTAGTTGCCTCAAAATAACATGCCTGAGGGAGCTGGAGTGCTATTCTTTCTTCATCTCAATCAGAGACCCACGGAAGTGCTCTGGACCTGAACCTTTTGACTCGACCTTAAGTGTAATGTGCTGTTAATGTGTATTGTCTTCTCAACACAGAACGTGACAAGTAAGAGCTATATTATAATAGATAATGTGCAATGTAGCAGGTTATTTGCCTGTTTGTAACTAGTATGCTATATAAATAAATACTTTTGGTTATAATTTTGACATTATGGCTGTTTAATTATTACTGTGACATTTGTTTCAAGTAAATGTTAAAAAGATGAAATGCTATGTATGTTAATTTTACAGGACAGATATTTCAGTACAAAACTTCAAAAACAACAGAGATGATCAACAAAATGAGACTCTAAAAAGGGTGTTTATCAAGTTTCAGAAAGAACACAATACAGCCAAGTCCTGTAGCTGAAAATTAGATTCTTTTTCATCATTCAGTCTCACAATTTCTCATCTTTTTCCTTCAAATGATTGATTGTCTCAGGCTTCTCCCAATGTCATACAGTTTCTCCCTCAAGTAAGTTGATGAAGGCTGTGCTATCTTTCTGTTTCTCTTGTGGAGCAGATATTCTTAGGGGACATGTTCTACTGTTTTCTTTTCATCCCTACATGGGATCTGTCTGACCCAGATTCTGTCATAACCAGAAGTTGAAGATGGACCCTCAACTTCATTTAAATGTTGCCAAGATATGCATCTCAAATTGCCCCCTACATCAAAATATCTAATGTAGCTCATAGCTACTTCTTGTAGCAGGACTAACAACACTAACAGGAGAAGGGGTGAGAGTGGGTCTGTGGTGCCCTAAAGCCTGAATGCTCTGGAAAGATGAGACTTTTAAGCCTTGGAAGAAGAAATCTCTGATTTCAAATCACCTACTTCCTTGTAGGCCTCATGTAGATTCAGAGGGTCGTTGAAGAGACGAAAATAGAATCGGAAACCTGCAAGAGGAACAGCTACAGTTATGCAGAGAGGAAACACTGAGTTATGGAATACCTCAGAAAAATGGACCCAACCACAGAATGGACCCACATACATACAGATGGGATCAGCAACAAAAGCTACAGAAAAATAGAGGTCTACTCACAAAATTAAAAAACAGACAAGAAATACATATCTCACTGGCCCCTGGAAAATTCTCAAACAACTTTAAAGCAGAGGCAGAAGCACTCAGAATGGCTGCAGGTAACATCATGGATAATAAAGATTTTGCTAAAGACAGGATAGTGCTCATCACACTCACTATCAGTCATCACAGCTCTCAGGGAAAATAAAAAGAATGAATTAGACAGCCTGACAGCAGTACATATAAAAACCAGCTATGAATTTAAACAGGTAAACATACATTGAATCCCTGCCCACTGCAATATATATGGAAATGAGAAGGCAGATAAACTTACCAAATCAAGGAGGAAGGAAAATCCAAACAGACGTCAGGGCTACATATGAAGAGATAAAAGCAACAATCAGAAATAGCTATAGAGAAAAATGACTTAAGGAACACCCAACTCTGAAACTGCAGAACCATAGTATACATTACCAAGAAGAGACCAGGTGATAATTTTCAGACTAAGAACTGACCAAACAACAAATTGAAAATTGGACAGACAGATATGTGCCCATGTGGGGAGGACAAACAGACAGATATGTGCCCATGTGGGGAGGACAAAAAGACAGATATGTGCCCATGTGGGGAGGACAAACAGACAGATATGTGCCCATGTGGGGAGGACAAACAGACAGATATGTGCCCATGTGGGGAGGACAGACAGATATGCGCCCATGTGGGGAGAACAAACAGACAGATATGTGCCCATGTGGGGAGGACAAACAGACATATATGTGCCCATGTGGGGAGGACAAACAGACAGATATGTGCCCATGTGGGGAGGACAAACAGACAGATATGTGCCCATGTGGGGAGGACAAACAGACAGATATGTGCCCATGTGGGGAGGACAAACAGACAGATATGTGCCCATGTGGGGAGGACAAACAAACACGTACTCCAAAACTGTCAGCTCTATGAGAGGAGCTAAGTGGCAGTGTGGCCTTCTCCAACCCAATTGAGGGAGAAACTGTATGGTGATGAGAGAAGCCTGAGACAGACTGTCAGCTTTATAAGAGAGAGAGATATGGCTATTTGAGAGCAAATGATGAAAAAGAAGAAGTGATAACTCCATGCTCTGTAAGGAGTGCAAGGTAAAATGAAGAAGAAGATTGCCTTGTAATCTGGCTGGAGACAGCCAGTGGCAAAGGAAAACAAAAATGGAATAAAAGGCTTACTGAAATCAGGTGTGCCAGGCTAAAGTGCACATACATCACAGCCCATTTGTGCACAGTATCACAACTTACCATGCTGTAAAAAAACAATAATAATCTAAGCCTGTATTTTTCAGCCTTTTGAGAGGTGGGTTCCCATGAGAAACACAGCTGATCTCACGAGCTCTCACTTAAAATTGTGTCACAATCAGAATGTATTCTTCTTCTTTGATCCTTTGCCGCTGCCGACTGTTAAAGCAGTCAGTGGCCATCAGAATGTAAACTTACTTACTTAGTCATCCATCTTTTACTGTGTAGAGGTTTGGAGGGGGGAGCGCCATACTATCATATCTGCTCAGAATATAAACTAAATATAATACATATAAGTAAGTCACCTGCCACAACATTGCGGAGTAAATAATTATGTTGTTCACTTTCTGCTGCAAGCCCTCATGATGGCACTAAATTCTCCTGTGGGCATTTCATTAATTTCCATTGTGCATCAGAAGTATGGAAACAGTGGCACGAAGGCGTAGAATCGTCATCTGTGATGAGCAATGAGGCTTCACTAGCTAAATATAGGAATATATGGTGGAGACACTTTTTCATACTTACCCAGACTGCCTAATATAAATGAGGAATATTCCAGATAGTGTGTCACCGAAAAGCAACAGAGGCAGGAATATTTATATAAAAAAACATCCCACGCCATAAAAGTATATTGGGAATAAGAGTGTATTGTACATCAAGCGCTCAGTTTAGTTCCTAAGCAGGAATGCACCATGAAAAGATTGTCAATTTTGTAGGGAAAGATGGGACATGATGTTACAGATAAGGCAATTCTCTTGTAACGGAATATGGAGAAATAAACCACTACAATTCATATACATTTAGAAGGAGTTTCATTCCATAATTAAACACTTTACTAAACAGCCCTGTTTGGACCTCCCCCACCAACCCACCCACCCACGTAGAGCTTGTGTGTTTCCTGGTAAAAGCTAACCAGTGGTTACGAACACTGGTATAAAGTCTCATATATATATATATTTTTTTTTTTCCTCAATTACTACTGTTTTTCTCCTTTTCTTTTCTTTTTCTTTGTTCTCAGTTGCAAGAATATCTTATACTGATGTGTTGTTTCTGATGAGGAAGGTTTGCACCAAAATGTAGTCTGTTTTTGTTCATCTGTAAAAACTGACATGTCTTTACCATTTTATCTTGAACTGCTGCTTTTTACTGTTGTAACTACAAACTATACTGGTTTGGGAATATTTACATTTAGTACGTGTATTATTGAATGATATTTTCTTGTCTGTTAACTCATGTTATGTTTTTTTTACTTTTTCATGTAAAACATAAACTTATGTGAATAAAGAAATTTTCAAACACATAAATGCGGATTATTATATTAATTTCATTATTTTGTGTAAATATATACTAATTAACTTACTTACTTAGTCGTTCCCCTTCTACCGTGAGGTGTAGAGGTTTGGAAGAGAGAGCGCCAGACTATCGTATCGGCTGTCTTAGTTGGAACTGTTCTACTTGGGAATGCAGGGGGTGGGATTTTAGGCCTTGACGTATCGTCTGGTTGCGGACCATGCCTGTTCTTGTTACTTCAACCGCCTTCCTCAGATACCTCATTTCTGAGGTTTGGATCTGGCTTGGATCTACATATATAATATATACAATGATGTATACTAATTAAAAGATTAATAATGTGGAACTGATAACAAGAACCAGACAAGTTCCAGTGGTACAAGAAACAAGAAGATGATGCTGGAGAACACCTTGAGGAAATCTGTTAACATTACCAGGCAGTCCTTATTCTGGAATCCCCACGGTAAGAGATAGAGGTAGACCAAAGAAACACGAAGAAGAGAACTGGAGACAGGTTTAAAGGGGATGAAGAAGAAATGTAAAGTGCAACATACTGGAGCTGATGGCACAGGACAGGAAGACTTGGCAAAACAACTTCGACATCCTTATTCATAATACACTCATCTGAGAAGACCTGAAATAGTTTAGTTTAAATCGATAAAATAAAACTGTCAGTAAATAATATAGTATAAACAGAGTAAGGGGCCGAAACACTTGATCGACGGGGGGACTTAATCTGATGATCAGATTGCCTCCTGTTGTATAGCTCTGTATAGAGTTTCCTATCATAAACAGAGATTATTATAGTGGTTGATGGGATTGTTTGAATAATGTGATTGTGACAATAAATATTTTTAGATTTAAAAAAAAAAATTTAGACTCGACTTGATAGTTACTGTTAGGGACTTGAGACTCTACTTCGGACTTTTACTAAGAGTCTTGAAGAAAACCAACTTCAGACTTGTTAGGATTATTAGGAAAGACTTGAAGGCAACTCTAGCATGATGCTACCAAGTTTCAAACTCGTTAACTTTTCCTCCAGAGCAAATGATCTAACGACTTTGCCACTTGACGCTCAGCTTTGACAAAACCTCTTTCATCAGCCGGTTGTTTTTCAGTAACTTCAGACCTTTAACTTTGTTTCAGTAATGTTCCTATCCTATAAGATACCAAAGTGGCTTCTGCCTGTTCTGACTTAACCATGCTCACCGATTAGACAGTAACATGTTAACACCGGTTTTGCGTTGTCAGTGAAGTCAGTTCTTGAACATTCTAATTCTTCATTGAATCTCTGCAATAGCTTCCATGTAGTTACTACAAAAAATGATACACATTCATACGTTCAAATTCTTAGCTGATACTTACAGGCTATCTCTGAATGCATAGAATTCTCTAATTCTTATTATCTTCAACTTGGAAAATTAAACATTTTCACTGCTGGCGTTATGGACACGAAGACATTTATGCAAAGGCTAGCGCTTATGCTCCTTCTGCTTCCATAGACTCGAAAAGCTAATTCGCTTCTTGTAGCAGTTTTTTTACACGTTACGTCCAGAGCTTTTTTCACGCCCCCAACTGATGTTTTAAAATTAATTATGAACACATCCTGGTCTAGCTACATTTCGTCAACCCCGTTATACACAACATTAACTGTCCTGCGCGCCATACTTAATTAATATTTTTTTCTATATCTAAACTGTCTCCACCCACAGGTGTTCGCTTCCTGCCAAAGTCTCGTCGTTACACTCAATTCTTAATATGATTGGCTAACATATACTCGTACTTATAAATGCTTCAACGCGTTAACTCCCAGTAACAATCTACACGGCAAAATTTACTATTTCCACTAGGTTCTGTGTTTTCTGGCGAGGACAAATGAATTTTTCAAGGTTGTATTACTAAATTAAGACGTTTAATGCTGAAGTTTTACTTTAGTTTGGCTCAAATTCTAGCTTGACGTAGATTACGTGTGGCGTATTATATAACATTTTGCATATCCCGAATTAGCGGCACTCACGGGTTGTATTTATGTTGTTGTTTATTTTTTCTAATGTTTCTCAATTATCTTTCACTTTCTTTCCTTTTCCTGGCGAGGGCCTTGTGGTCGCCACGTAGGCAACTGTCTCGTCTTTTGTCATGGTAAGACGCATTACCTTTTTTTTAATACCTACCCTATGTAAACCTGGAGACGCTTTCACTATAGTGTCCATTGTTTGCTCTTCTGTGTAATTGACATACTTGTTTATCTTTTTCATTATTTTGCCAGACGAATCTGCTGCCTTTTCTGCTGAAACTAAGGTTAATGGTGTATCTATGGGGATATTTCACATTTACGTGCAGAGTGCCATCTCATCTCATCTCATAATCGGAACCTCGTCTACCCCGTAAACAGGGTGTAGAGGTGACACAAAGAGCACAAAGCTCCTGAGCAAAACATGTAATCAAAATGTTTGACAAAAAGGTGATTAGCCCATTGTGTGCAGAGTGCCATACCACATATAAACTTTGCTTTAGCTCTTGATATATTAATAGTATGCATTGTCCCGCTGCACCCTAAATCCATGACATCACAGACTCTGAGCTCTTATAGATAGTTGTTCCAGCCGCTATTGACCGATGAACAATATCTTTGTCGTAACCGACTTGTGTGTGTTTGCTTTTGAGTGAGGGCCACATCTCCCGTCTGTCATGTGTAGCCTTCTGTTCATGATAAGTCTGTCATGTGTAGCCTTCTGTTCATGATAAGTCTGCCATGTGTTGCCTTCTGTTCACGATAAGTCTGCCATGTGTTGCCGTCTGTTCATGATAAGTCTGCCATGTGTTGCCTTCTGTTCATGATAAGTCTGCCATGTGTTGCCTTCTGTTCATGATAAGTCTGCCATGTGTTGCCTTCTGTTCATGAGAAATCTGCCATGTGTTGCCTTCTGTTCAAGTTTTTTTTTTCTTGTCTTCTTTACCCTTTTGTTTATGTCTCCCATTCCATTCTCCATATGTGCGTTTTGTTTTGTGTTTGTTTGTTTGTCTTTTTTAGGTCTACCAATTTCTCTGACCGTGAAGATTCCAGAACATGTACTACCTTGTATTGCTATCAGATGGTTTCCTCACTGTGTGCTCCATCAATGTCAGTGCCTTATCTCCACCTCTCGTGCCACTGGTATTTCTCTAGTTCTCTCCAGAGGTTCCACTTAAGTGATTTTATCAGACATTTAGGGATCCCGTTACACGCCCATTGAGGCATATTGGGAATATGGTGTTAGGCCCATATTTTCCTGACCGTCGGCACACTAGGGGTGATGTATTCAGCATCACGCCGGCCGCCTTAACCTTCCCAGAGTTGCTCTGGTACCCATTTGGGGCTGGGTCGACCCAGGAGCCGTTTGTGGCCTAAGAAAATCCCACCTCATCTGGGGATCGAACCATAGACCACTGCGCCAGGAAGCCAGTGTACTAACATTTAGCTTTACTGATTTTTAAAGAAACCTGAGGATTTGTCTTTGAGATAAGAATATTTTACTAACTGTTTTTTTTTTACTAGATAATTATTACACTCCTTCTCTTCGCCTCTCGTTGCACTGGTATTTGTCTAGTTCTCTCCAGATGTTTTTTTTTTTTTTTTTTTTACTAGATAATTATTACACTCCTTCTCTTCGCCTCTCGTTGCACTGGTATTTGTCTAGTTCTCTCCAGATGTTCCACATCAATGATATCGTCATGCATTTAACTGTACTGATTTCTAAAGAAACCTTAGGGAGCCGCGCTGGTGTAATGGCTACAACGTTGTACTGGCGACCAGGTGTTCATGGTTCAAACCCGGCCGTCGGCGTTTGAAGAAATGTTTACGACCGGAAATTTGACTGAATAATCTGAACGGCTCCTGCACATAAATCCCGTGTGGATGGGAAGGAGCGAAGCTCCTGACCGGGTTGGAAGGAAAGTCCACTGACCCCCCAGCCTCGCAATGACATGTCATTGGGCCAAAAGGGCTAGAAAGCTCGAGTGCCGCTGGTTATAGAAAAAAAAAAAAAAAGAAACCTTAGGATTCATCTTTGACATAAGAATATTTTTTTTCTTTTGCTTTTTTCTTTTTTTCACTTAGATAATTAGTATACTTCATCAGTGTTTTTTTTTTTTGTCGTCTTTTTTTTTTTTTTAAACAACGTTGATGTCTTCACACTTTTTTTTCCTGAATGTGTCCTTCGAGAATTTTTTTTTTTTTTTTGGTGGAAAGGGGTCTTTATTGGATTTTATTTTCCATTCTCATCTCCCCCTCTTTGGACACTTCATCATTCGATACAGGTCTTTGTTCTGAGTTGGCACTTCTATTAGAGATATTATCGCGTAAAGTTAAAGGTTGTCCCATAGAGGATACTGCCGTGGGGGAGTGAAGTGTTAGAGACTTCACCATACTACCGAGAGGCGGGGGTGACCAGTTCCCTTCCTCGCTGCCTTTTCTTCGCTAACTCAAGAGCAAAGTCAGGTACCCATTTACAGCTGGGTAGACTGGAGCGTGATGATACCGTGAATCGAACCCGGTACCTTAGCCGCGAGAAACCAGCGCTCTAACCACTCTGTCAATCGGACGCGAACCTGACCAAAAAGTAAAAACTTATATGTGTGAACTCACACCACACCGTCCCGCTGACGGCCATATTTGCCTGTCCATCCGCTGTAATATGCTTTTGGCAGAACTTCGTGACCAGACATACCTTATAACAGAGAGCTTTGGTTTATCGGGTTATTTACCCAATTTCGTCTAGGAGTCCCCCGTGATGTTTGCGTAGAATTGTAAGTGCAAGTAAAAATCTCGTGCGAGGAAGGCATTTCTCGATGGTGTGGATGAGCTCCGCCATATCAAGCAAGCAGCATGACAAATTACCTGACCTTAAGAGACAGTTAGCTTTTAGACAACAAATTGAATGGAAATTATGTCCCTAACAATTTCGCTTTTAAACTCACAATTTCTAACTTTCTGTGTTCATGCATAGTTTTCTCTGTTTGCAGTAAATGTATATTTAATGCATCCTTAAGAGGTAGAAAACTAGACAATATATAAAAGTAACGGAAGTTGATAGTTTACCACGGAATCGAACCCAGTGTAGTAAAACGGACAGGAACCACTCTGGAAACTTCCCCCGTAATTTAGTAATCTTTAGGATGATCGCAATATCTTCTTCTTCTGTATTATCTCTTCTGCGTTCGTACTGAACAGGACGTTTATTACGTTGTGTCGCCGTTTACAGCAAAGCTGCGATGTTTGCGCCTTTCGGCCCGACACATCCGGTTTCAGCATGGCATTTTTGGGACCGGGTTAGCCTTCCCTCTTCGATCACTACTCTCTCGGCCAGACTGCAGTGATGCAGCCTGTTTCCAGGACCACCACTTGCAGGTGGAGTAGGGTCTTGGTCAGCTCTGGTTCGTTGACGCAAGCAGTCAAGATATGAGTCGCTGACTGCATTCATCTCTTTTGCTGCGTCTTCTTCTTCTTCCTCTTCTTCTTCCTCGTTCGTCCTGAAAAGGACGTTGGTTGCGTTGTGTCTGTTTACGCCGAAGCTGCGATATTTGCGCCTTTCGGTCGACACATCCGACTTCAGCACGGTATTTTTTGGGACCAGGTTGGCCTTCCCTCTTCGATCCTTACCCTCTCACCCAGACTGCAGTGATGCAGCCTGTTTCTAGGACCACCACGTGGAGGTAGAGTGGGGACTTGGTCAGCTCTGGTTCGCTGACCTGAAGCAAGCAGTCAAGCTATGGGTCGCTGACTGTATTTATCACTGTTGCTGCGTCTTCGGTCCCATTTTAATATATGAATATTAGTCACTATTCTCCAACTTAAGAATTTCTTTATTGTTTAAGTGACAGTTCCCTGCTGTAAAAAAAAAGGTTAAGGATCCCGTTACACGCCCATTGAAGCATATTGGGAATATGGTGTTAGGCCTATATTTTCTCGACCATCACGCCGCCTTAACCTTCCCAGAGTTCCTCTGGTACCCAATTTATGAGGCTGGGTCGACCCCGGAACCGTTTGCGGTCTAAAAAATCCCACCTCAACTGGGGATCGAACCATGGACCACCGAACTAGGAAGCCAGTGCACTAACCACTGAGCTATCGCGGCTCCCGAATCCCTACTGTAGGACTTAAATAAAAAAAACCAAGCAAGCAGCTGTTGCCAATCGCAGACCATCATGTTGCCTGGTAATAGGCACCGACAATGACAAACATGGCCAACGCTCGAAACATTTTTTCTTTATATTTTCGATCATGTTTTTTTACTTGAAGAACTTTATTTCTAGCAAACATTACACGACACCAAAGCTTGATATTAATGCTCTTGAAGAAGTTGCTCGAGAAATGATTCAATTACACGTCACTATCCGGATGCACGTTTAATCTTGGCCTTTGATATTTGAATTTTTTTTCTGTCATTTAGCCGACTTCTTAGCCACAGTGCTAATTTTACGTCAGTGTTACAATCCCTGAAGGCACTTAGGATATCCTGCTGCGAAATCAAGCGGAATTTGAGACAATCAACTGGAATGGTAATTTTGCTTTCATTTATTTTACCTCTCTTTTTTTTTCGCTGCATGTTATCTGTTAGCTCTCTCTCTCTCTCTCTCTCTCTCTCTCTCTCTCTCTCTCTCTCTCTCTCTCTCTCTCTCTCTCTCTCTCTCTCTCTCTCTCTCTACCTTCCATGACTTTATCACTATCTCTTTCTGTCACTTTATATTTCTATCTATCTATCTATCTATTGTCGTAGATTTATGATAGGGGAATTAAGACACAGATTGGTCCCTTCTGAATAGACTAGAACCTGAGGTGACTCAGTGAGAGATAATAATAGAAATAGATTTTCACGAGTGAGATGGTGGAACTAGGTAATTCTGTCCCTGAGACTCGAGGAGATCCTCTCGCTCAGCCTATCTCTACAACAGAAAGTATTTGTCAGACAGATAACTCAGTTATATAGATGTACTATATATCAACCACTCACCGACACACACATATAAGTGACGACAATTTGACGTATGAACGTGAAAACTATAACAATGGAATATAGATATTTTGGGACGAGCTGACCGACACACTTGAATAAGTTTATGTAAATTTTATTTATCATAAGAAAATTCACCACAAGCATAAATTTAGAATATCAATTACATATAAATATACATACACATAAGTTAATGAATTTCTAAAAGAATAAACCCATAGGTGTAATCCTTTCCCCCTCTGTTGAGCCCACGATCCCGTTAGCAGAAAAGTTATAGCCTCCAAAGAGTCACAGATTTATACGTTATGGTCTAGGATTTCCCTCTATAGTTAAGAACAGAGTTGATATGTTAATCTATTCTAAGAGGAAAACATAATTAGCAACAAACTTGCATAAAGAACACACAAAGTGGGTGCATAAATTATACCATAAGGGAATCACTCAGTCCTGCTTTTTCTCTGACTGGCCACTGACTTGCTTTCTTACCTATAACCTTGATGTCTTGCACCTTCAGGCGCAAACTTTAGGACACACACACACACCTTGAATCTTGAATCCGTGTTCGTTTTGATAAAGAGAACCCCAGCTCTGCAGATACCGGTTTCATCCAATGTTCCGGGTAGCGTTCACTTTACAACTATATTTTAGGATTAATGTTTATGTCACTTGACTCAGTTCAGGTAAGAAATTTTAAATGGGCTCACAATGTCAGAATCTCGAGGTTTCCAGTATTTAAGAAAAAACAGTTTGGTAACTTCTCTCATATATAATTATTGGGCACACCACAATTGTTCAAACCGTCGGAAATGTTAATGTTTGTAAATTGCCACAAAGGCTGAATGTAAATGAGATTTAGGAAAGAAATATAATCTGGCTCGATAGGCCCAGTTACAGCATTTAGTATTAATGTCTTTTAGGTCGGTACTCTGTCTCCTTCTGGTTGCACACACAATGCTAGACAGGTTTACCTTGAAAACCCAACGATTAAGTACAAATGTTCTTTCCTATGGTTATTCTCATAAGCTCATGGAAAAACCGCTGGTAGGTTTAGGGTTTGACCCAGATACTGTATAAAGAAGAGAAAAACATAAATACTCAACCCTAATAGTATACACAATCCTACGCGTAAATAGAATATGTTCACTTCGGTCATTTAATCTTAAATCCGAAACTATAAGCTTAGAGCTTGTCTTATCGTTTAAAACTCCCGTGAAATAAATTCTAGTCATTAAAAGAAATCAATCATCGTGAATTAGAAATAAATACATATTTCGTCAACACTCATGATGTATCAGTGCATTACTTAGATGGTTAAATTATTCTCTGACTGGTTACTAGCAGTGAATAAATTTATTTATAGCTGAATGAGTTTTAGCTAGAAATTAGAATTTATTCTGCTATCCACTGTAACACAGTAACTTGGAGAATTTATAATGACGATTAAACTAGTAAATCACTCTGCACACAATCTAGTGAAGATATAATTCGAACTAACAATTCTATCACTCGACAATACTAGTCATATATATATATATATTTACCTTCACACAAACTGCTAAGATTTTCTCCACGAGAAACTAAGACTCTACTATTACGGTGATTCTAGAACTCGCGCTAGCTGTATCTCTAAAGCTGTGGCAGTACTGAATGAATGAAGTCTAAACTGCTGGGGTATAAATATCTGAAACTGACAAAGAATCAAAGGGAAAGTTGTAACTAGCAGACTCTTGCCAGATGTTGGCACCTTTGGAAAATCTACATAAATTATATCTCATTCTGCGAATCAAACAACTTTTATCGCACCAATGCCAAAGCCAGGTCTATATTAAGTTCTAGATGAAATAGAATCTACATATATTATCGCCTCACTCTCGCCATCTGCAGAAGTGGTCGTAAATGAATTATAGCGAGAGTCTTTGATATGGTGGTTCGCATCTTGTAAATTAACTTACAACGAACAAATCCAGGCAAAGGTAATAGACAAATTGTCTCCCCTTTCCATCACTGACTGATCTCATTACGGCGATTTTTATGATCGCTGCCGAGATAATTACAGGTGAGCGGGACCAGGTCTGCTCGCTAACCTGCATCAAAGAGAATGCAACAAATGCTAACAGCCATAAACTGCTTGCTAAATTATAAGAAAGATAGAGGTTTGAATATGGGAGGGTTAAATTCCTACAGGCGTAGGTGACAGAGAAGGTAGAAGAAAACAATGAAGATAAAGAAAAAGATATATGAAATCACTTAATCATAATCCACCACATCTATCTATCTATCTATCTATCTATCTATCTATCTATCTATCTATCTATCTATCTATCTATCTATCTATCTATCTATCTATCTATCTGTCTGTCTGTCTGTCTGTCTGTCTGTCTGTCTGTCTGTCAGTCTGTCTGTCTGTCTGTCTTTCCGTCCATCCATCTACCTACCTACCTACCTACCTACCTACCTATCTATCTATCTATCTATCTATCTATCTATCTATCTATCTATCTATCTATCTATCTATCTATCTATCTATCTATCTATCTATCTAGCTATCTGTGCATTTGTATGTCTACCTATGTCTCTCTACCTGTTTGTCCGTCTCTCTGCCAGTTATTCTCAATTCTTTTTCTCCTTCATCTTTACTCTATCCGAGTCTATCCGCCATATGCCTTTCTTCGTCTGTCTACCCTTATATTCCTGTCATAATGCATGTCTGACTGTCTAACTCCATCAACTTCAAATATCCATGCAAATACTACATATTTAAAAGAAAATTTTGCCTCGATTTGGCGAGGCGCTTTCCGTTTAACCTAGACACAGTGTCCTTTGGTTATATTAGGGCGCATGTCCAAATATAAAAGACTTTGTGATCTGTGAGCACCTTAAAACCCATATATAACCTTCACAGATAACCTTCACATATACAAATGTAGCAACGCTGTGGTTCTCTCGAACCAACTAAAGCCACTGGTTATTAAGAGACAGACAATAACATTTACTGGTAGTCATCTCTAAGCCAACTCAATAAGGCTCCCGCGATGGTGGCTATTACAGAACCTTAGGAACATCTCACGAACGTGCCCAGAAGCAATCAGATGGCTCCTAATTTCGGAAATAAACTTCATGAAGAATACAGGACCATTCAAGAGGGCTACGGTTTTTTTGTTTATTTTTTTACCAGGAAAGGGGGGAAGGAAAGGAAAAAAAAACACCATCAGTTTTAATGGAAATAGTATTTCATTCTGTCTGCTTTTATCTGCTGCTTCTTCCTTGAAGTGTTGATGGGGAGGTTGATTATCATTCTATTAAGTGTACGTATTTCGGTCATGGTGCTCTGTCATGTTGTATTTCTTTAAGATCCTGGTCACCCTTTCCTATCCATTTTCTCCTCAGAACCTACTTTTGGACGGCACCAGGAGCAGTCGGGGAGGGGGGAGGCGAAATTTAATTTTAAAAATACGGAATTTATAGTGTGATAAACGTAATAAAATGAAATTGACCCTCATAAGAAAATAAAACATCACGGCATGTGGGGGGGAGGGCGCAACCCGAGACCTCGCACCATCTAAAAAAATCCTGTGGGCCGGCTCTGCTCATCCTCACAGGGTGTCCACAAAAATTGTGCTGCTAATCTGATCAAGGTCTTATCATCACAGGGTGTTTACAAAAAATTGTGCTGCTTATCTAATCAGGTAAAGAGGGGAAACCCGAGGCCTGTAAACAGTAAATAAATAAATATTACATACATAAAGGTATGTTTCAGGCACTCGTAAGAAATAAAGAAGTAGAAAACTAGACAACTGAAAAATAACAGACATGAGTGGCTTTCCGGAGAATCGAACCCAGGGCCTTCCGAACGGCACCACCGCCTAGCTTCGAAAGCGAATCACACTATCCTCCCTGCCAGATAGGCATAAAAAAAATAGTGCTTCGATGACAGGGGTCATTAGCGCGATTTGCAACACATAACACCGGATATGTACCTAGGGCGATCCAGCTTAATTAGTGATGCAATCACTTCTGTTGTTCCTCTATTATACAGTTTAGATCAGATTACGCAAGATTAAAGACCTTAATACTGTGTCTGGTAAATGATAGAATGATAACAGTACACAAAAGAGGGTAGGTTTGGTATTGTATAAACGTTTAAAAAAATAAAGAGGGAAACCCAAGGTCAGTAAACAGTAAATAAATAAATATTACACACACACAAAAGTATGTTTCAGGCACTCGTGAGAAACAAAGAAGTAGAAAACTAGACAATAGAAAAACAATAGAAGTGAGTGGCTTACCGGAGAATCGAACCCAGGGCCATCCGAACATGGTTGATTAAAACGTGTCGAATTATATCCAGTGTGTTCAGGCTTCGTGATTATGCTTCATTATGTGAGAATGTTTGACAGCCAGCCACGTTTTATTACATTTAGCATCATTCACTATACACAACAGTAAATATCAACACTTTGGAAACATTGTCTACTATTTTCTTTTGTTCACCACGTGTGCACGTGTCTTCGTCTTCGTACACTCTCAGACATCTACTTGAATGTTTTCAACGAAAGCACTAGTCAACTTGATGGCTATTTGCCTCTCCGTAGAGCTTAACCGTGTGAGGTCAAGCAAATGTAGGCCCCTGACTCTAAAAGATGATGATGATGATGATGATGTATTATCAGGGAACCTAACGCTACCTCCCTAGATCTCACACGGTCCGTATTTTTATTCTAGTGGCTGGTGTCTGATGTGACTAGTGTCTAGGGGTGAAATGACAATGGTGGTACATCAACACAATACACTTTAACTCACTATAAGGAAATGAATAAGACTGTGGTTAAAGTTTTCTTTAAAATTGAATGTTTTTTTTTCTTTTTACAATTTAATCTGCCTGTCCTGCCATCTCTTTTGGACAGGTCTTTGAAAATGAGGAAAATATATTTTACATATACTGATTAACTAAAATGTTTGGACTCTTTGTCCGATAAGTATAATGTCACTATATTATTCCTGTAGGTGTATTCACAGACTAAAACTTTAATAGCTACTAGTGTTAGTCATTTGTTAGGAGGAGCTGTTGTTTCATCACGCCCCATATAATTCTGTTTATTCTTGGAAATAACAATTTTTATTTGAATGAAGTGTCAGATGTCCCAGATGTTAACACATCACCTGGGATTCTTGGTATGAAGATAACAAGTCAGTATGTCGCTGCAGAGAATATATAGATCGGCACACACAAGCTCCTTCAGGCTATCTGCTGACAGCATAAACTTTTGAAAGGAGACTTTTTTCTTTACAATCACTCATCAGGTTTCCTGTCACCGGCTGGTAACAGGAAATAAAAAACCCTGCAATAAAAGACACCCTGGCCTTTTCACATCTGATCACAATTTCTTATCACTATTGTACACATGATGGTATGGGGTCAGCCTCGTGTGCATACAGGTGCACCAGCCCCTAATTTATATGACTCACACCTTCCTGTGACCACACCTCAGGTCCCTATGGCAGATACGCCACTGTACTTTTACATAATTTTCTTCAATACAATAACGTGGAGTAACCACATCTCCTTTTGTATGATTTTTCTTTTCTTTATTATAAACGCTTTAGGCATGTTGAAGAGTGTTCATGGAACACAGAAGCTTACTAACATCTTCTAATACAATAATATTAATACATAATCATAACAATATGCAACAGTCAAATACAGTTCAATGTGAGGACTCAATAATGGTTGCTCTCGGCATGTCCTTCACTTTTCCCAATAGCAGTATCTAACTTTTGCAGTTTTAATCAAGCATATTAATACATAAAGCATTCTTACCACAAATTCAAAGAAATATGTCACAAATAACGTTGACTGGCAAAAGATATGGCCTCAGTTTTCTCTGCCCTGTCCAGACTGTGAATTTAGTATTTATTTTAAAATTTATCACATCTGCTCTCAACGTACTTGTTGATATAAAAATTTCTTGTCAAATGGCCACGAGACCCCTAAGCCTTTGGCCAATATCTATTAGAGCTGGCCAATGAAATCAGGCGACTACCAAATTTTGAATTTAGTTTTGAAAAAAACCAAAAACAAAATTCCAAACAAACTATGTGTCTCGTAGTCCATTGGTCAGTCTGCGTTAGTTATGCCAATACAAAAAGATGTTTAGTTTTAGTTACCATTTTCCTACCTCCCCCCTTTACTCCTATACTCTTATACCACCCAATCGGATTTGAATTACTCCAATGCCTCTTTTTTAAACTTGCGTCCCCAATAACGTTATGTCTAAACGAGCAAGAACAACAGTCTGTCCGTCCTAGCGTTCGTAGACATATAGTATTATCTCAATAACTTGGCTAATAATTGGACTACCATATATATTAAAACATATTATTTCTCAGGAGACACTAAGCTATCCTAATATATGATTTTTATGGTCAGTTTCATTATGGTTTAGATTTTCAGTTTTGTCACTGTCAATCGTCAAATATAACTTTTACACAAGTCGGCCATCTTCCCCCCTCCATTCTCTATCACTTTTTCATTATTCAAATAAACCAACTAGTTTGAGTGACGTCAGAAATACACTACGCGGCGAGATTTTAAACTGTCTGTGTGTTTATATCTGCTGGCTTTTCCCACAGCGTGTCTATAGTAAAGGAACCGCGTGCAGAGCGAAGAGGGGTTTTTTCAAAACGTTGGTAGTGTTGGCGTTAATTATTACAGTCGTTTCGTTCTTACACTACTGGAAAATGTCCGAGTTACTACTAATTATAACGTTAAAGTTAAAAGATTACGTTAATTCAGAACGTTAGTTTGGTGTCACAGTTCTGGCAGATCGTTAATTATAAGTCTTGCCTCAGTTTCGTGCAGCAGATCGGGCAAGATGTTAAAATGTTAATTGTACGTCTCGAAACCGAAACTAAAAGGCGTGTTAGATTTTACGGCGGGTCATTTTTTAAGCATTTCCACTGCACAAAAGGCAGCGCTCTACTGGCGTCGAAGATGACAATCGTCAGACACCTGCGGGCGGGTTTATTTATTATCATAGGACTAAAATCTTACTGAATTTAGCGATGATCTCACAGATTTCGCTACAGACGAGGCTAGTCTCGCAGAAATTTCACATCCTTGCGCGAGCAGCCTGAGACGAACGAATATCGGAAGCCAGTCGGGCCATCGTGGTTAGCATGGCGGCTAAATAACTTCGACTTTCCCTGGTATATGAAGAGGCGCGAAATTTTCACACGACCCATTTAACTTACATTCCCGTTAGATATATACAGAATCTGAAAAGGGCACTTTTATCATTCGTTCTGACAGCATTCTAAGATTAACTAGCATATAGTTAAATTCCTGCTAGATTTCATCTAAATTGTTGGCTATTGGAGTGAATTCTTTTCTGTGCAGACGGTAATTTATACTTTAGCTTTGAGTGATCAGTGGTCTAGTTATTTCATTTTTATTTCACTGGATTGTGGTGTAAATTTAAACTTATTAAATAAACCCATTTTCAAAGTTCCAGTGCAAACTAAATGTTACATCTATAGGTTAATTTCCTAATACAATAGCCGCGTAAATTAATTTTGCAACTGTTAAGGGAATTGTGACTTTAATACAGTTTAGTTCTGTATAGATAGATGTGCTTTTAAAATTATTAACCTCACGGAGAGTTTTTTCTTGATTTATTAATTAAAGACGCGAGCGCAGAAAATAGTCTAACTGTAAATGTATCGCGCGTTAGATTTTAATATAATTTCATTGCATTTCATGTTTTTTTCTATTTGTATCCAGAGTGATCTTTCGAACCTCGCATCCCAGCAATTAGGCAGCATTTAAGCAGCCATTACGCAGCAATATAATATATATAGAGCCTTGCCGACCCAGTTCGATTACTCCAGTGACATATGAACTTTTTTAAAACTAAACTTGTGGCGACCTGTTGCGGGTCTCGCTCATCTGAATTTAACTGAGAACAAAGCCACCCAAGAAACACTTTTAAAATACTAATTCATAAAGTCGTTAAAACTGGAAGCAGAACAGTCGCCAGTAGCAATATTCTACTCATGCTCTCTTTTTGTGAAGAAGAACATAGATTTACCTGAACACTGTCTGTCAAGTATATTCAGTGGATTTTAACCCCCCCCCCCCCCCCTCCCGAAGAAGAACCTATCTCAGTGTTTTGTAGTTGTGACATTACTGCAAATGAAAGTTATCTCCACCAGCTGTGCCCATCTTAGAAACCACACCATACCTCACACTTAGCCAAGTGCCTGTGCCATTCATTAGGAACTTTTTATCAGAAAAAAAACAACAGTAGCCTTTACGCTTCACCGTCTGTCGATTTTTTGAGACTATTAGCTACCAGCCCACCTCGATAAATCTGGGGCCTGACACAGAAGAAATAAAAAGACAATTTCCATTGTTCTACGGTATTATCTGCTGTAGTAAAATTCCTAGGAAGTGCCAGAATTCACCATTTGGTACGTCTGTGTGTGTGCCTGATTGCTGGCCAGCCAAGCGTGTTTTTGAATGAAAGGAGATTTAATCTTTTTTTACCCTTATAATCAGTTCGACCTAGTATTAAGGTGTACTGTATTCATTATACGGGATTTCTCCTAGCGGGATTGTTTAACTGTGTTCATTTCCCCCTCCCGTAAAATTTGTTGGATAAAGGAAAACATTTGAGAACCCTAGCTTTTCCTCTACCCCCTTATCACTGTAACCCCTTGCCTCAGAGTAAAAAAATTTACCACTGGGTTAAATTGCCTATCTCTGATCATCATCAAACACCCCCCTCCCCCCTTCCTTGTCTTTGGGACTGGGTCTTTTCTGTTAGTAAATACAAGCGGGAAAAGGTGTATGGGATACTTCTCCTCAAAACCCCCCTCCCCCTTGTCATATTTGTATTCTGTAACCTTTGATTTCTGGCTGTAAATTGATAATTATTTGTGACTTGATTTTTATGATAATAAAAGTATTAGAACTTTATTAGCATTGGTGTCGGCTGGCCCAAATCAAACATTCCCCATGTTTGTTATCGTAGTCTGTATTCATGTACGTTGTGCGTCAGAATCACCAAATCGGTGTGTGCGCCTGAGTGACTGGAACTGACAAACAATTGTTTGTTCAGAAGAGTGGTAGGAATAGTTTTTGAGAGACAAATATTGTCGTAATAAGAGACTGTCCTTACTCTTCCCAGCACTTGTGAATCTACTACCTGACTTTCCTAAATCCTTATTCCCACAGAGCCTTCACTATTATTCTACACTCTAAATGGACCAATATCCATCAGAACTCTCTCAGAAAAAAATTACGACACAGAGTTATGTAGAGGATCCAATAATTCCTTTATCAGCCTGGATAAAACACTCGGAGTATCCTCAAGTCCAAAAGGCAACCTAGGGATTCATTATGCTCCTCCGGGAGCCGCGCTAGCGTAGTGGTTACAACACCGCTCTGGCGACCGGGTGATACAGGATCAAACCCGGGCGACGGCATTTGAGGATTTTTCGTCGACCGGGATTTGGACTGGATTAACTCGAGACCTGGCGAGGGACATTTGAAGGAGTGTCGTCGACCAGGGACTGGCGGCTCCTGAGCCGACCCAGCTGCAATGGGTACCTCCGAAATCGGCGAGTATTTGCCTGAATGGCGAGGGACACCTGTCTCTGTACAAGAAATAAAGGGATACTCACGTAAAATCAATGTCAGGTTAGGCATAAAATAATAACCTGAGATTTCGCCTCGAGTATTAGCGGGCGAACGCAAAAAAAAAAAAAAAAAAAAAAAAAAAAAAAAAAATTATGCTCCTCCGAAATGTTCACAGCCAACCATTTGTCTGCGCTCCAGCTGACTTTAGTTAGGAAACATCCTTTAATAATATTCATATATGATTCTATAATGTTCCACTCAAATGGAGGCCATATTCACCAACTGTCTTCTCCGCCTAACAACAATTTTTGGTGAAATAATATAATAGGTGGGGAAATGAATTTCTGCATCAGAAATCAATTCGCCCTGTTTTAGCATTGTTATAATATGTGGGTGATCTCCAGCCAGGGTCCGTACAATACTTCCCCGTGGACTGTGTAGGGTCGGTTAACTACCAATGTTACCTTTGCCCTTATAATGCTAAATTAATAGTCATATTGTGAAGCGCTGTGAGCATTTTCCCAATTGCTCACTCGTCCACTCCCCACTTTTCTTCTGTTAACATTTTGTTTCGGGTTCAAATCTGGCGGATTTTCTTCAATGCTAATGTTGGCCAGTTCACGAAAAGCGGCTTCAAACTGAGCCTGGGATGACTGGTCTTTGTTTATGCGTTCTCTTGGTGCCATACGCAGAGATGCTAAAATAAAGGTTTTCGGGGAAGTCGGGTTGTGAAAAGGGGCGTTCCTATTCACTTTATCTACCTTTTCCTTTTTATTCTTCCTAGTAGTTTCAGGCCTACTTTCACCGGAGTACTTGGGTAGATCCTGATAATGTTCCCAACGTGTGGGCTTTCCTTTTTTATTTTTAGACCCATGTGTTTCAGAATGCTTGGCGGGCATCTGGTTATTAGTTTTCCACCCTGTGGAATTTACCTTGCAGCACTGGTCACAGGCCTCAACAAATTTTTCAATGTCTTCAGCTATGCCTGGCCAGAAATATGCAACAGATGTCCTTTGGCGTGTGGTACCCATCTTCTGGTGTCCACCATCTGGTACAACATGTGCTTGTGCCATCACTTGTTCCCTATAACTCTTGGGCAGCATTAGCTGTCCCTCCCTGTTGGATCCTGCTCTAGCTTTCCTGTAGAGCAATCCCTCCTTCATATAGAATTTCCCTTTTCTAGGGTGTGTATGGCTGTTTGGCAATTTGCCAAAGCAAGGTTGTAATGTTTTGTCCTTTGCCTGGGCCTTTCTCATTTGTTTAGGATGAATGTTTGGTGGTGGCGTGTCCTCCTTTCTAGGGGTCGACTTGACCTGGAGCGTGACCATTACCACAGGTTTTACAGGGCTTCCTAGAAAAACATACTTACTTCCTAACACCAGCGGGTAGTTAGGGTCGTCACACACCCATCTGTTTTCTTTTACTGCCCGCTACTTCTGCCTGGGCTGTCTGATACCTCTCAGCGACATTAAGTAACTCACCCAGCCTCTCTGCACCTTGTTCCATGAGAAACTTTCTCAAGTCTGGAGCCATGGACTCTCTCAATTGCTCAATAAGGATCATTATAACATGGCAGACTTATCATGAACAGAAGGCAACACATGACAGACTTATCATGAACAGAAGGCTACACATGGCAGACGTATCATGAACAGAAGGCAACACATGACAGACTTATCATGAACAGAAGGCAACACATGACAGACTTATCATGAACAGAAGGCTACACATGACAGACTTATCATGAACAGAAGGCAACACATGACAGACTTATCATGAACAGAAGGCTACACATGACAGACTTATCATGAACAGAAGGCAACACATGGCAGACTTATCATGAACAGAAGGCTACACATGACAGACCTATCATGAACAGAAGGCAACACATGACAGACTTATCATGAACAGAAGGCAACACATGGCAGACTTATCATGAACAGAAGGCTACACATGGCAGACTTATCATGAACAGAAGGCTACACATGACAGACTTATCATGAACAGAAGGCTACACATGACAGACTTATCATGAACAGAAGGCTACACATGGCAGACGGGAGATGTGGCCCTCACTCAAAAGCAAGCACACACAAGTCGGTTACGACAAAGATATCGTTCATCGGACAATAGCGGCTGGAACAACTATCTATAAGAGCTCAGAGTCTGTGATGTCATGGATTTAGGGTGCAGTGGGACAAGGCATACTATTAGTATGTCAAGAGCTAAAGCAAAATTTATATGTGGTATGGCACTCTGCACACAATGGGCTAATCACCTGTTTGTCAAACATTTTGATTACATGTTTTGCTCAGGAGCTTTGTGCTCTTTGGGTCACCTCTACACCCTGTTCACGGGGTAGACGAGGTTTACGGGGTAGACGAGGTTCCGATTATGAGATGAGATGGCACTCTGCACGTAAATGTGAAATATCCCCATAGATACACCATTAACCTTAGTTTCAGCAGAAAAGGCAGCAGATTCGTCTGGCAAAATAATGGAAAAGATAAACAAGTATGTCAATTACACAGAAGAGCAAACAATGGACACTATAGTGAAAGCGTCTCCAGGTTTACATAGGGTAGGTATTAAAAAAAAGGTAATGCGTCTTACCATGACAAAAGACGAGACAGTTGCCTACGTGGCGACCACAAGGCCCTCGCCAGGAACAGGAAAGAAAGTGAAAGGTAATTGAGAAACATTAGAAAAAAAAACAACATAAATACAACCCGTGAGTGCCGCTAATTCGGGATATGCAAAATGTTATATAATACGCCACACGTAATCTACGTCAAGCTAGAATTTGAGCCAAACTAACCTAAAACTTCAGCATTAAACGTCTTAATTTAGTAATACAACCTTGAAAAATTCATTTGTCCTCGCCAGAAAACACAGAACCCAGTGGAAATAGTCAATTTTGCCGTGTAGATTGTTATTGGGAGTTAATGCGTTGAAGCATTTAGAAGTATATGTTAGCCAATCATATTAAGAATTGAGTGTAACGACGAGACTTTGGCAGGAAGCGAACACCTGTGGGTGGAGACAGTTTAGATATAGAAACAAAAATTAATTAAGTATGGCGCGCAGGACAGTTAATGTTGTGTATAACGGGGTTGACGAAATGTAGCTAGAACAGGATGTGTTCATAATTAATTTGAAAACATCAGTTGGGGGCGTGAAAAAGCTCTGGACGTAACGTGTAAAAAAACTGCTACAAGAAGCGAATTAGTTTTTCGAGTCTATGGAAGCAGAAGGAGCATAAGCGCTAGCCTTTGCATAAATGTCTTCGTGTCCATAACGCCAGCAGTGAAAATGTTTAATTTTCCAAGTTGAAGATAATAAGAATTAGAGAATTCTATGCATTCAGAGATAGCCTGTAAGAGTCAGCTAAGAATTTGAACGTATGAATGTGTATCATTTTTTGTAGTAACTACATGGAAGCTATTGCAGAGATTCAATGAACAATTAGAATGTTCAAGAACTGACTTCACTGACAACGCAAAAACGGTGTTAATATGTTGCTGTCTAATCGGTGAGCATGGTTAAGTCAGAACAGGCAGAAGCCACTTGTCCTGTGCCATCAGCTCAGTATGTTGCACTTTATATTTCTTCTTCATTCCCTTTAAATCTGTCTCTAGTTCTCTTCTCCGTGTGTTTCTTTGGTCTACCTCTATCTCTCTTACCGTGGGAATTCCAGAATAAGGACTGCCTGGTAATGTTAACAGATTTCCTCAAGGTGTTCTCCAGCATCATCTTCTTGTTTCTTGTACCACTGGAACTTGTCTGGTTCTTGTTCCACATTATTAATCTTTTAATTAGTATACATCATTGTATATATTATATATGTAGATCCAAGCCAGATCCAAACCTCAGAAATGAGGTATCTGAGGAAGGCGGTTGAAGTAACAAGAACAGGCATGGTCCGCAACCAGACGATACGTCAAGGCCTAAAATCCCAGCCCCTGCAGACCCAAGTACAATAGTCCCAACTAAGATGGTTTGGCCATGTCTGCAGAATGGGAGAAGATCAGCTATCACGACAAGCATGGGAAACAAAGAGCCAGGGATCTAGACCCCCAGGACGACCCAGAGTCCGCTGGGAGGACAACATTAGACAATCTTTGAAGGACCGAGGACTAGAATGGAACCAGGCCAGGAGGAAGACAGCCGATAGGATAGTCTGGCGCTCTCTCTTCCAAACCTCTACACCTCACGGTAGAAGGGGAACGACTAAGTAAGTAAGTTAATTAGTATATATTTACGCAAAATAATGAAATTAATATAATAATCCGCATTTATGTGTTTGAAAATTTCTTTATTCACATAAGTTTATGTTTTACATGAAAAAGTAAAAAAAGCATAACATGAGTTAACAGACAAGAAAATGTCATTCAATAATACATGTACTAAATGTAAATGTTCCCAAACCAGTATAGTTTGTAGTTACAACAGTAAAAAGCAGCAGTTCAAGATAAAATGGTAAAGACATGTCAGTTTTTACAGATGAACAAAAACAGACTACATTTTGGTGCAAACCTTCCTCATCAGAAACAACACATCAGTATAAGATATTCTTGCAACTGAGAACAAAGAAAAAGAAAAGAAAAGGAGAAAAACAGTAGTAATTGAGGAAAAAAATATATATATATATATATATATGAGACTTTATACCAGTGTTCGTAACCACTGGTTAGCTTTTACCAGGAAACACACAAGGTCTACGTGGGTGGGTGGGTGGGGGAGGTCCAAACAGGGCTGTTTAGTAAAGTGTTTAATTATGGAATGAAACTCCTTCTAAATGTTTATGAATTGTAGTGGTTTATTTCTCCATATTCCGTTACAAGAGAATTGCCTTATCTGTAACATCATGTCCCATCTTTCCCTACCAAAGTTACAATCTTTTCATGGTGCATTCCTAAGTGATTTATTTCTCCATATTCCGTTATAAGAGAATTGCCTTATCTGTAACATCATGTCCCATCTTTCCCTACAAAATTTACAATCTTTTCATGGTGCATTCCTGCTTAGGAACTAAACTGAGCGCCTGATGTACAATACACTCTTATTCCGAATATACTTTTATGGCGCGAGATGTTTTTTTTTATATAAATATTCCTGCCTCTGATGCTTTTCGGTGACACACTATCTGGAATATTCCTCATTTATATTAGGCAGTCTGGGTAAGTATGAAAAAGGGTCTCCACCATATATTCCTATATTTAGCTAGTGAAGCCTCATTGCTCATCACAGATGACGACTCTACGCCTTCGTGCCACTGTTTCCATACTTCTGATGCAAAATGGAAATTAATGAAATGCCCACAGGAGAATTTAGTGCCATCATGAGGCCTTGCAGAAGAAAGTGAACAACATAAGAACCACTGGCAGGGCCCGGGATAGACTTCGGAGTGGCCAACCACGAGTTACTACCCCTGCGCAAGATCGTCATATTGTGCTGAGTCACCTAAGGAATCGTTCTCTCCCGGCAAGTCAAACAGCAAGAGCAATAGTGGGTAGACGTGGGCAAGTCTCTCGAATGACAGTCACACGACGACTCAGAGATACAGGCCTTACTGCAAGACGACCTTATGTTGGGCCAAACTTGACTCACAGTCATCGTCAGCAGCGCCTGCAATGGGCAGAGCAACATGTCAGATGGACTAGACTGCAGTGGAATGCTGTCCTATTCACAGACGAGAGCAGATTCAACATATCCTTTGCTGATGGACTTATGCGGATTTGGCGACGGTGTGGACAGCGCTTTGCAGATTGCTGTGTTCGTCAGCACAACCGATTTGGAGGTGGCAGTTTTCACATTTGGGGAGGATTCAGTTTTCACCATCGCTTGCCTCTTCATGTCTTCCGTGGAAATGTTAATGCTGTGACATATCGAGATGAGGTTCTGGATGCATTGGTTGCTCCTGCGTTCACAAATTATCTAGACTTGCAGCTTCTCCAGCAGGATAACGCATGTGCGCACACCGCATGCATTACGCAGCAATATCTACAGCAGCAGAACATTGTGACGATTGATTGGCCTGCCCTATCACCAGACATGTCCCCTATAGAACATCTGTGGGACGAGCTTGGACGCAGAGTCTACAGGTAAGGTTCTCCAGCTAATCTGCAACAGCTCGAAGCTGCTCTTACACGTGAATGGGACTTGATTCCCCGGAATTTCCTTCAGAGACTTGTGCGTTCCATGCGGAGCCGCTGCCAAGCTTGTTTGCAAGCACACGGTGGACATACCAAATACTGAGTATAGTGTGAATGAATTTTTTTATTGGTTGCATTTTTTGGTTTTCTCCCTTGCCTGCACAGAATGCAATGAATTTCATAACAATCAAATGTACAAATTAATGACCAGCATGGATTCATAGGAAAATGACTAAAGATTCCAAATATGTAAACTTGTAAAAACTTATATTTACATTTCACACTCTGTTCCTGGATTATACAGGTGGTGCGTTTTTAATGTGCTTCAGTATATATCTAACCAAGAACTACTTACTCGGAGTAACTGTGGTAAGTTGGGATTATATAAATATTTATAGGGGACTTAATGTACTGACTGAGATCAGCTGTGAAGGTATCTGTATCTAATATGTGTGGTGTGTTACAGATGACCTTACTTTGCTACCACATTTAGACCTCAATCAGACTTATTCTGGAATATTGTGATGACTACGTTGAATGTCTAGGGTTATGATATTGATGAAGTGTAAGTTCTCAACAACAACAACAGACAAATAAACACTTTATTTAAGATTCACAACACTTTACAACACTATGACAAGCACATACATATAACACTCTAGAAGACTAGCTTAAGTAAGTCAAGTGTTAAATTTTAAATTATGTATTAGTTTCTTTCAAGAATAGATATCCTGATCCAACTACAGAGTGAATCAGGAATCACAATCAAATGTAAACACAATGTGTATGTACAAAATTTATACAAAGGATCTTTGTCCTGACATAGAATATTATTACAATATGTGTGTAGTGTGTGCTCTGGTATTAAGAGGTAACACTGGCTTTTGAAGCTATGTTGTTGTTTGTCATCACGACTTCATGTGTTTGTTAATGGTGGAAATAATCTTGAAGGGATCACAGTTCTTTTATTTGTAAAACACTAACTGTCCCTCTTGCTTTAGTATTACAGTCAATTTTTAAAGGTGGGTTATACAAGGGTGAGCTGCTCTGGCTGACGAATTCTTAACTTATGAGTCGGCGGCAGGAAAACTGTCTCCTCTGCTCGCTTGCTTCTCAGTTATATTGAGATACCCCACTGGTCGATATCTTGGACAGGGAGTCTGCTGCCAGCCCTCTGGATCCAGCAAAACTCAGACCAGGTGCTGCTCTAATACTTTAGTACCACGGTCCCTGAAATAAGAAAGTTGTACCTCCTTCTTCAGAACTAATATATAATATCTATTTCCACACTGAAGTACAGGACATTACAAACACAGAGTTCAGCGCTGTATGCCAACTACTAGCTTCTCATGTGACAATATACCAGTATTCCTCTCCCTAATGGTTACAACGCCTCTGCAATTCCAGCTGTAATTCCTTCGATACAATAAGATAGGTGTCATGTTACTAATTGGCAATCCCATATATGCCTAGGCATTTATACTCCTCTCTGGCAAGCTTTTACATGGTGGAGCAATATCTAGGTGTTGCCTTCTGTTTGCTACTGAACCACACACACACAGACACAATTTGTCATTTCATATTCAATTGTCATATAATATATATACATATATATGTAGGAAATGTGTCTAGCTTACCACAATTCAAGGAAATATACACAAGTACGTTGACTGGCGATGAATTCTGGCACAATTTTGATCTGCCTTATCCCAGGCTTTTATTTAGAAAAATATTAGCTTGTACTCAACGCACTTGCTTCTTACAAATTGGATTTTCAAAACTGGTCCTGAACTGACGCTTCTATTTGACTATATCGAACGCTCTAACCAATGAGACCATGTTTACAAGAGCCTTTGAAAAAATATTACCCATCCTACCGTAACCATTAACAACCAACTAGTATTTGCAGTCCGACTAATCAGGTTTTGTCTTACATTTTACTACAGCCAATCAAATCGTATCTAACTTGTTGGCCTAATTTCCCCTAAAGCAGTGTTGTTCAAACAGCCATTATGAGCAAATATGATCTTGTGCTGTCAGACAACCCCACTATAGTATTTTGGCTATAATTTATTAAGTACTAGACCATTTGCGTAACACATAATATATTCTTTGTCAGCAAGTCTTAAGGTACAAGAATATATAAGTTTAATGGGGTTAAGTGGCTTCGTTCAAAATATATATTATTCTAGGATAGTCGTGTATTTGTTTTTTTATTCCTCAAACCGCCACCTGTCCTGCCTTTTCGACTGTTCTGTGTCACGAAGTGGATTTAAGACTAGAGGTTGCCTACCTAAATAGACTAGACCCTAGTGGAAAGAAAGACTAAGAAGATAGATTTCAGAAGAAAATAACAGTGACTGTGGGAGATGAGGCTATTGGCGTCAAGGGTCGAGAACCGAAATTGACTCTCCCTTGCCACTAAGTGACGTAATGTTTTGCGATAACCTCACTACCTCTAGCTACCAAGACTGGGATAAGGTTTAATTACTTAACACCACAGACACCACTTACAGACAACATATAGGTTGAAGTAAGTGACTGATCCAGCCGGAAAATTTACAATGGATTTTATTTACACCACAGAAAATTCATATAACATACTACAAAAATAGAATAAACATGCGTGTTCATACACCTGGAAAGAACATAACAATTAATTTCAAGTGATTAGGTAAGGTAACCCCACAGTCGCCCTCCCCTCAACCTGTAAGGAAGAAAGGTAAGTAATACAACAACATGTGAAGGAGGATCTCGAACACCAGATCCGTCTTTCTCCTAATCAACCTGATATCGTGTAAACACACCCTAACTCCTACTGTCCGTCTGTCTGCAGATGTGGTTCTACACAAATGACGTGCCTACACCGCTGCTCCACTATAGGCTAAATATTCTCTGACTCTCACAAAGTCCACGACCAGAACCCTTCTATCACCTCCGACACAACTTACAGATGACTTGCTGAGTTCTAATGTTATGTTCAGTGTCTGTCTGACACTCCTAGTTCCTACAGAAACGACTCCTCCACTACTCTCCTTCTCTCTATCTATCTCGTGCAGTAAAGAGGGATGTTAACCCTTTCCCCTCTTCTCCGCCTGTTGTAGCTGCTGACTTGCTTGGTAAATTAAACTCGGGACGTGGTCTATTGCTGCTTCCAAATAGACGAATTATTACTTTGCAGTAGCCCGGATACCCTGCTCGTGGGCTCAAGGCTGTCGGGATTATTATGCCCGAAATTCACGACACTTTTTAGGCTCTGCGCCTATGACCAGTGTGTGTTTAACATGAGCGTAACTAGCTCCGAATTTTGGCAAGAACATCTGTTCTTGCTGAAGAAGTCTGTGCTTCCAGCTCCCTGCTCTCTCTTGGGTACAAAACGTTTGCACCAGTGAACCCCTTGTCACTACTCCACTTTCTTTCCTGGCTCTGCCGACTCTTCTTCTCCTGAGAAGACCGGCGAACTTCTAGCCGCTCAAGGACTACTGTAGCCCTAGCTGCCACGCCTGGAAAATATCTGCTGTGGACAAAACAATAACAAATATATATCGCACAACAAATTTCCCATATCCTTAACACTTAACTCCCTTAACTCTCACTCTTCAACACTTAAATCCCAACTCTTCAACCACTTAAGTCTCAAATCTCTAACACTTAAGTTTCAAATCTTCCATACAGCTCCCATGCTCTAGTATCGCTTCAGCGATTAGTAAACATGCCTACCCCCACTTTCCCTCAAATACCGTCCTATCGACACTCTAATCTCCAGACTCAGCTGGCTTAATCTCTTACATGCTGGCGGCTTAGGTTAGCCGTCACAACATTCTGACCACTGTATGAACCTGTTGCCAGTAAATTCCTGGCCCTACTATTTAACAATGATCGATGTGTTTACCTGGCTACCCAAATACAATAGACTTCACCCGAGACAATAATCTCCCGTCTCCATGAATTCACCATTATAAACATAGGTCTATTAATTAAGGACTAATTACAAATCCCAACTAGACCCGTAACTGCTGACTTCAAAATGTAGGTTTTACCCACACCGAGAAAAATACACAATTTCCCATGCTCTAACAATTTAAAGCCACTCGTTCTATTACCACAGCGTTACACAATTTAGTCCGCTGGTAATTTACACACACTTGAACAATTAAATACACACCAAAACCCTAGCGTATTATTCGCTAATATTATAACTCAAATATTGAGAAATCTTCACCCACGAGTCTGGAATATTATTTACACCCGATTCTGATAACAATGGACATTAAAATCTCTAAAGGAACTGAAATCCTATTCTACAATGCATACCTAGTTATCTCCCCTCTCCTTCCGTTATCAGATTCACCCCACTAAAAAAAAAGGACACGCAGCACGTGCTTAGGTACCCCTCTCCAAATCCTTGAAAATCACAATGAAATTACGTGCATCGTGTCTCAAAATTATAGTATTTAACATCTACCATCTTTAAGCTTTCATTATCTCATAAAAAGAATGAATGCACTCTGATAATAATTTAGATAAGAGGGTAACTCATGGCATGTCCGTTATGAACTAAAATTAATTTAATTCCGCGAGCGTGTTTTACGCTGCACCATTTAAAATCACAAATCCAGGAAAAATTAGATCCCCTGTCTTCTGACAAATAACAGTAATATTCCAATTCCTACAAACAGCTACTCTGCGGAAACTATCAAAATTCCCTACTACCTTTTCACAAAATACCTAATTGCGCTGTCAGTTATATTCAATTAAAAATGTAGCATTGATGGCTCTACTTCTATGAATTAACTTTACCTCCTAGAAACAACTCTGCAAAAATCTTATAAACTATTAAAGCTTAATTAACTTCATATTTACCAGCACGAATTTCTCTCGAAAGAGCAGACGGCTCTGTATATAAATACAGACAGTTCTTTTCCAAGGCGTAGAAGTTCAAAAAAATCTCCGCCTTCTGCCAGGGAACCCCGCTTATTTATTACCCCAGACCACGCTACGCGTGAGTCATAGCTAGGCTTTGTTCTTAAGCGGGTCGATCTATGAACCAACCAACGGCCAGGAATTTCCTGCGGTCATGATCTAATTTTAGAACTTACGATCAAGCTGAAAAATTCCGTTGCTGACCTGTTTCCACGCGCTTAAAACTCCCCCTCTACCCCCATCTGATTTCACCCTTACTAAAAATTATAGCGCGCTCACTGAGAAGAACCGAAAATGCTCTGCCATTATGTTACACTGGAAAATCTTCCATGAACGAATTATCTCAATGAAACAGCGCGCTGGTGCCAGTCTAAAAGTTAAAACTACCATCTTTGCTAGAAACCGTAATTCTTAATCTACACAAAAAGTCCAAACTCTATTATTATACAAAGAGAAATAAAAAAACGAATAAGATAAAAAAATCCCACCGTAATCTTCCCTGAAAAACGTAAATAAATGCAAATTTAAAGACTAGGGGCCTGTTGTAAATTCAATCACATTAACTTCTCACATTACCCCCCTCTTCAAGTTCGTGGTACACGATCTAATTTAATGTGATCTTGTATTTCCAGACTGGCCCCTATACAAGTCTACAGATCTGACTGTCAGTCCTGAAGTTGTACGATCACAACTGGTGAATACCGCCTGGCGACCGCAACACAAATGGTCGCTCTTCGCCTTTTCTCTCCCTCTGTCTTTGAGTCGCTCTGCAACTGGCAGGCGGCTGGGCCAATCAACCATAACATACCTCCTTCTTGTGTGCACCTGGCCTTGTTTACTTAATTTTCTCCTCCAGGGTTTCTTCCTGATAAGTGTCCTTGCCCTTAGTGGAGTACAGCTCCCGCACAATTCCCTGACCACTGTACAGGTAATTCGCGGGTTACGTGCTGTCCGATAAAGGCTATCCGCTGGGTGTTTACGTTTGTATGGCCTGTACCTGGTTGACCTGAGATACCTGCGGCCGACTGTAATGTCCCTCGAGCGAGAATCACTGTTCCAAAATTGGAAAAGTTTGTTGGCCAAAGAAACGCGCACCTGTTTCTTCTTCTTCCTCTCCATAACTACTCCCATGCTCCGGTGGGAGGGTTGATCTCTCTTCAGACCGGGGCCGTCCACTGGCGGGTCTGGAACTTCCCTTGCCTTGTCCGGCGCAATGCTGGCTTGGTCAACTGACATGACCGAATTGCTATGTAGAGGCCTGGCGATGGCGACTACCTTGCTGCTCATCAGCGGGTTTGAAACCGCTGGTACCTTAAAATGAAAATGAGAACTCTCGTGTACCTCTGACATCGAGTTTCCGATCTCTTGCTGGGTTTCTACTGAATCCACACTGATCCCAGTAGCTTCTATCTTGGGGAAAAGATAGGTAATATCTGCCCCTGGCAGTGGTTCTGTGATCGCTCTTCCCCTACCAATATGAAGAGGGACAGAGCTCTCTAAAGTAGCTCCTTGCAAATGCGTAAGGCCGCTTTTCTCACTCTTTTCTGGCCTGAAAAGTTGGTGAGATGAACCTGTAGACCACGGGAGCTCTCCGTCTAACACCCTGGTTCTACCTTCAACCTTGCCCTCCCCTGTGAGAGTTACTGGCGTCAGTTGGAATGTGTCCTGCAGTGACACTTGACGGTTTAAGATCCCGTTTGATCGCGGAGAATCTGAGATAAAGCTCTCAGTGACTTGTTCCAACGTTCCTTGAATACAGTTCTCGTCAGTATGTCCCTCTCCTGAAGGAGCTAATACCATCGGGGGCCTAATTCCCGACGACAAAGAATGTATTTCCACAATCAGAGGCGTCACCTCTGTTTGGCCATTAGGCTGCACAGGGATGTCAGGCGAATGCACCTCTTCCTGTCGTTTTTCGCTGTCCCTCTGGGGAGCTGGCGAAACATGCCTTATTAGGGATTCGAACCCTGGCCTCGACTTTCCATGTCGAGTATGTTGTGCTCTCTCACGAGCATGGGAGAATCGGTAGCCATCCGAATTATAATGCTTGCTTGCATTATTCCCCCTGTTATGCAGTTTCCACGCCTGGGATCGCTTCGTAATCTTCCCAGCGTTGTAAGCGCTGCTTTCCTTACCTGAATCCTTTCCTTGTTTGGGCTTAGGGTCCATTTCCAACGGAAAGTCCTTTTCCTGGAGTTGGGGCGCAGTTTGAGCCGACAAGTTATCCTTTACTGGCGCAAGATTTTCAGAGGGGTTGTCCCTTCCTAGTCGCTGCTTTTCCCCGTGTTGTCTTTCTATTTCCCGTTCTTGTCTTCTTCTTTCCGATTTCTGGACCATTTGTATTCCTTGTTCTATGAACTCTTGGATGAATGCTTCGCTGTCCCCAGCTTTTGCACAGGTCCATGCCAAGGCTAGACGATTGCCAAATAAGTCGTCTACTTCATATTGCCTCTGCAGGCTTTCTGCATATTCCAGAAGGGGTGGAATTTCGCTATCACCGTACTCCATGAACTTAGCTACCTCAAGTGCAATCTTATGTACTTTATCGAGATCGGCCATGTTACCTGCAAATTCTGCCGTAAGCTCACAAATATAGAGACGTGAAGGTCCCATAACTTCCCGTTAACTACTAGGAATTAATCTCTCTATAACCACTGTCCCAAAACCCGAACTCAGACTAGCACCAATCTGAAGAACTACCTGAAAAAATTTTCATTAAGCAGCTACCTAAAAACCCGAATTTACCTTCCTGTTAAGAAAAATTCAGTTAGCCATCAGTTACCTCTAGTCATCAAACTAACTACAGCTACAATCTGACTGCACCCTGTGGAGAAACTTCCTGTGGAAAAAAAACCTATAGCTGGATCAGTTTATATATAGCTCTTGTCTAGGGGATATTATAAAGAAATCTATTTCCCAGAACTTCCTATAGAAACAATCTATGAATCTTGACACGATCACAGAATTGATCCCAACAAAGATGATCTACCGGACGAACGCCGCCACTTTGTCAAGATCACAGAATTGAACGTAACAAAGATGATTCACCGGACGATAGCACCCACTTTGTCACGAAGTGGATTTAAGACTAGAGGTTGCCTACCTAAATAGACTAGACCCTAGTGGAAAGAAAGACTAAGAAGATAGATTTCAGAAGAAAATAACAGTGACTGTGGGAGATGAGGCTATTGGCGTCAAGGGTCGAGAACCGAAATTGACTCTCCCTTGCCACTAAGTGACGTAATGTTTTGCGATAACCTCACTACCTCTAGCTACCAAGACTGGGATAAGGTTTAATTACTTAACACCACAGACACCACTTACAGACAACATATAGGTTGAAGTAAGTGACTGATCCAGCCAGAAAATTTACAATGGATTTTATTTACACCACAGAAAATTCATATAACATACTACAAAAATAGAATAAACATGCGTGTTCATACACCTGGAAAGAACATAACAATTAATTTCAAGTGATTAGGTAAGGTAACCCCACAGTTGCCCTCCCCTCAACCTGTAAGGAAGAAAGGTAAGTAATACAACAACATGTGAAGGAGGATCTCGAACACCAGATCCGTCTTTCTCCTAATCAACCTGATATCGTGTAACACACCCTAACTCCTACTGTCCGTCTGTCTGCAGATGTGGTTTCTACACAAATGACGTGCCTGCACCGCTGCTTCACTATAGGCTAAATATTCTCTGACTCTCACAAAGTCCACGACCAGAACCCTTCTATCACCTCCGACACAACTTACAGATGACTTGCTGAGTTCTAATGTTATGTTCAGTGTCTGTCTGACACTCCTAGTTCCTACAGAAACGACTCTCTCCACTACTCTCCTTCTCTCTATCTATCTCGTGCAGTAAAGAGGGATTTTTAACCCTTTCCCCTCTTCTCCGCCTGTTGTAGCTGCTAACTTGAATTGCTTGGTAAATTCTCGGGACTTGGTCTATTGCTGCTTCCAAATAGACGAATTCTGGACTTTGCAGTAGCCCCGTTACCCTGCTCGTGGGCTCAAGGCTGTCGGGTTTATTATGCCCGAAATTCACGACACTTTTAGGCCCTGCGCCTAGGATCAGTGTGTGTTTAACATGAGCGTAATAGCTCCGAATTTTGGCAAGAACATCTTGTTCTTGCTGAAGAAGTCTGTGCTTCCAGCTCCCTGCTCTCTCTTGGGTACAAAACGTTTGCACCAGTGAACCCCTTGTCACTACTCCACTTTCTTTCCTGGCTCTGCCGACTCTTCTTCTCCTGAGAAGACCGGCGAACTTCTAGCCGCTCAAGGACTACTGTAGCCCTAGCTGCCACGCCTGGAAAATATCTGCTGTGGACAAAACAATAACAAATATATATCGCACAACAAATTTCCCATATCCTTAACACTTAACTCCCTTAACTCTCACTCTTCAACACTTAAATCCCAACTCTTCAACCACTTAAGTCTCAAATCTCTAACACTTAAGTTTCAAATCTTCCATACAGCTCCCATGCTCTAGTATCGCTTCAGCGATTAGTAAACATGCCTACCCCCACTTTCCCTCAAATACCGTCCTATCGACACTCTAATCTCCAGACTCAGCTGGCTTAATCTCTTACATGCTGGCGGCTTAGGTTAGCCGTCACAACATTCTGACCACTGTATGAACCTGTTGCCAGTAAATTCCTGGCCCTACTATTTAACAATGATCGATGTGTTTACCTGGCTACCCAAATACAATAGACTTCACCCGAGACAATAATCTCCCGTCTCCATGAATTCACCATTATAAACATAGGTCTATTAATTAAGGACTAATTACAAATCCCAACTAGACCCGTAACTGCTGACTTCAAAATGTAGGTTTTACCCACACCGAGAAAAATACACAATTTCCCATGCTCTAACATTTAAAGCCACTCGTTCTATTACCACAGCGTTACACAATTTAGTCCGCTGGTAATTTACACACACTTGAACAATTAAATACACACCAAAACCCTAGCGTATTATTCGCTAATATTATAACTCAAATATTGAGAAAACTTCACCCACGAGTCTGGAATATTATTTACACCCGATTCTGATAACAATGGACATTAAAATCTCTAAAGGAACTGAAATCCTATTCTACAATGCATACCTAGTTATCTCCCCTCTCCTTCCGTTATCAGATTCACCCCACTAAAAAAAAAGGACACGCAGCACGTGCTTAGGTACCCCTCTCCAAATCCTTGAAAATCAAAATGAAATTACGTGCATCGTGTCTCAAAATTATAGTATTTAACATCTACCATCTTTAAGCTTTCATTATCTCATAAAAAGAATGAATGCACTCTGATAATAATTTAGATAAGAGGGTAACTCATGGCATGTCCGTTATGAACTAAAATTAATTTAATTCCGCGAGCGTGTTTTACGCTGCACCATTTAAAATCACAAATCCAGGAAAAATTAGATCCCCTGTCTTCTGACAAATAACAGTAATATTCCAATTCCTACAAACAGCTACTCTGCGGAAACTATCAAAATTCCCTACTACCTTTTCACAAATTACCTAATTGCGCTGTCAGTTATATTCAATTAAAAATGTAGCATTGATGGCTCTACTTCTATGAATTAACTTTACCTCCTAGAAACAACTCTGCAAAAATCTTATAAACTATTAAAGCTTAATTAACTTCATATTTACCAGCACGAATTTCTCTCGAAAGAGCAGACGGCTCTGTATTTATATACAGACAGTTCTTTTCCAAGGCGTAGAAGTTCAAAAAAATCTCCGCCTTCTGCCAGGGAACCCCGCTTATTTATTACCCCAGACCACGCTACGCGTGAGTCATAGCTAGGCTTTGTTCTTAAGCGGGTCGATCTATGAACCAACCAACGGGCCAGGAATTGCCTGCGGTCATGATCTAATTTTAGAACTTACGATCAAGCTGAAAAATTCCGTTGCTGACCTGTTTCCACGCGCTTAAAACTCCCCCTCTACCCCCATCTGATTTCACCCTTACTAAAAATTATAGCGCGCTCACTGAGAAGAACCGAAAATGCTCTGCCATTATGTTACACTGGAAAATCTTCCATGAACGAATTATCTCAATGAAACAGCGCGCTGGTGCCAGTCTAAAAGTTAAAACTACCATCTTTGCTAGAAACCGTAATTCTTAATCTACACAAAAAGTCCAAACTCTATTATTATACAAAGAGAAATAAAAAAAAAACGAATGAGATAAAAATCCCACCGTAATCTTTCCCTGAAAAACGTAAATAAATGCAAATTTAAAGACTAGGGGCCTGTTGTAAATTCAATCACATTAACTTCTCACATTCTGTCAGTATAAAGTCAGGATTTCAGACGTAAAACAGTATTGTGTCATGTTTCCTAATAAGCATTAAACATGTTTTCAAAAACCTAACCTCGTATCGATAGTGTTTTTTATCACTGTCTATTTGAAAAAAATCAAGCCTGCATGCCTTTCGCGTTCACTTTGTAATCGCGAGACGACGTGGGATTGGCATTCCTCCGTGCATCTCTCTCTCTCTTTCTTCTAAGCCCGTCTGTCTTTTAGGTTAACGTATTGTGTATAATGACATTAATGCTATATTATATCTAGGTCATTAAGCAGTGTGCCTATCAAGGTCGTCCTAGAAATACAGTACCAGTTTTATTTTTAGACACGCGTGTAGTTTATGCAGACGGAGCAGAAAAAGGGGTTCTGTGGTTCAGCCATTATGGCGTTCTACCTCACAGGTGTACGCTATTTGGAAAGCACTGGTCTGTCACCATTCTTCTTTCTATCTATTGAATTACTTCGTTAGGCTTTACATTTATTTTCTCATTTATATATGGGTATTTGTTGCGTGATAAATTCTCGCAACATCGTTTTATTACAATATCTATTTTATAACGCAAGGGCAACAACTGCTTGAAATTTATAGTCACTTTTCTCGGTAAGCATTTGTCTTCCCGCGTTGGTATTGAATGCAGTTAAGTTTTGAGCTGTGGTCTTTTTGCGCTGGACTGCGCATGACTGGTCTTGTTTTTTGGTCGAGCGGTTTCCGCCCACCACTAGTGGAGTGAGCGATTTGAATGGCGAAAGAGATGCCTCGTTGAAGAGGGGATCTCCGCTATTTTTTGTTCTGTCAGGGATGTGTAGTCCTCTTAATGGATATTTCGTTTATTCGAGATAATACCTCTAGTGTTTCCCACATGTCGGGAGGCGTGATATTTCTGTGTATTTCCTGAAAGCAAGGTAAATTGACTTTTCATTAACTCTATCGATTTTGGGTCGTGAGCGATTTCGATTCATAGCCTGTCTTCGAAAGTCGTCGTCACGAGATGTTTTCCCAGCTCACATGTCGCTGTATTGTACTGCATCGGTTGATGCATGTTCCAAGGACCATTACTTGCTACTTTGCTAAATGAACTAGGTTTGGAAAACCTTTATTATCTAGAGGATATTTTTTGAGGACATTATTTATACTTCGGCAGACGTGTCTGTCTTGCTGAAGTCAGACTAAGGAGAGTGAACTGATCTCATACATCTGGTTATCTCCTGGCTGTTATAGAAAAGGATGGAGTTTTTCACCTGACTACATTTACAGCACTATGAAATATAACATGCATCTGACTCATCATTGTAATGCTGTCTACCGTCTATTGCTGTATTGAATGTTGCTGTGATAATGACTGTTTGATGTGCCTACATATTCGCGTAACCATTTTGTCACTGTGGCGTCCACAATAAATAATGAAGAAAAACGTCAGCGGCTGTTACAAGAATCATTGACTTTATACGTCGTGAGTTTACTGACGTCCTATGTGGATTGCCCTGTTATTTTTGTATGAACATTGTTTGACTGAACACATCTGCACACTACACAAAACCAGACATGCGGATACCATCCATCATCATATGGCATCACGCATCAGTATTAAGAATTTTTCACGACAAATTCTCCCCACTTAAAACAGACATCATATGTCAGTCCATAATTCTATATACACATAGATAAATGTATTACTATTCCTGGTGATCATTGTGATTCTCATCACACGGATGGCGGCTAGAAAATCCGCACCCATGTTTCGCTGGTTTTATTTTTATCATGGATTAATGCAGGTGGGTCAGTTCAAAGTAAGCACTACTGACGAAGGTTGCCTCAGACCTCTGCAATCCAAGAATCCATTTCAGTTATGTTACTGAACAGCTGCAAGGGTTACTGCTTGTCTTAATGCTGCTTAGCAATCAATATTCACCATTTCTCTTCTCTGAGTCTGTTCAACGACATGTCCCGAGAATATTAGATGTTCCTCAAATTGTACGTTATGAGGAGTTGATCTATATGGTGATATCTGAGTTGTATAGGGGATCCAATAATTTCCTGATCAGCTTGAATAAACACTCGGACTATCCTCAATTCAAAAAGGCAACAATGGAGACACTCTGCTCCTCCGAAATGTTCACAGCCAACAATTGGTCTGATCTCAGGCTTGATTGAATGTGGAAACACCCTTCTAATAATATTCTTATAATATGCCACTCAAATGGAGGCCATATTCATCAACTATATTTCCGCCTACCGACAATTTGGTGAATTAAGATAATATGTGGGGAAAGGAGTTTCTGCATCAGAAATCAATTCGCCCTTAGCTTTGCTATAATATGTGTGGGTGATCTCCATCCAGGGTCCGATCAGTACTTCCCCTTGGACGGTGTAGGGTCGGGTGACTACCAATGTCACCAGTGCCCTTTTCATGCTAAATTAATAGCCATATTGTGAACCGCTGTGAGCATTTTCCGAATTGCTCACTCGTCCACTCCCCACTTTTCTTATGATAACCTTTTGTACCGGGTTCAAATCTGGCGGATTATCTTCAATATTAATTTCAGCCAGTTCCCTAACTGCGGCTTCAAACTGTGCCTGGGGTGACTGGTCTGAGTTTCTATTTTCTCTGGATCCCCTTCTCAGAGTTGCGAATCTAAATATTTTTGGTGAAAACTGTTGGTGGGAAGGTGGATACCTATCCTCTATGTCAACCTTATTATTTTTATTTTCCTGGTTATTTTTAGGCCCATATGTTTCAGAATGCTTGGCTGGCATCTGATTATGATTTTCCCAACTTGGGGACTGTACCTTGCTACATGTTTCACAGGCCCCCACAAATTGTGCAATATCAGCAGCTACTTGGTGTCACATAGGGAGTTATGTTCTATAAATTGTCTACATTTTCCTCTTTCTTCCACTCGGGTCCTCTAATTTTTTCTGTCACTCTTTACCCTTTTTCATATATATAATTTTTTCGCATTCGTTAGTTTGCGAATAATATTTTCTCTTCCCATTCGAAATTTTACCGTCTTTCTTTCTCATGCTGACTGAAACCCGATTACGTAGATGTCAGTCTCTGCCGGTCGAACCATAGCTGTGAATATACGGTTCTCGCCAGACATACGTCTGCAGTTTCCCCGGTCAGAGCGCTGCCCGACCAGATTTCTGGGCCTGGGGTGTGAGAATTCGCTCCGTTGGACATGGCAGGCCGACGGATTGTCTACCTTTTGCAGCAACTGCGTGAGTTTTCGTCGGGATAGTCCGGCGAAGTGTGAAATTGCGCTCCGCGCTGCAGACGGTTGTCTGAGAGTTGCAACTGACACGCGTACATCTCGGTCAGTAGGTGGCAGTTACGACACGCGTTAAGCTGACGTAAGTGTTGGGAGTAGGGGAGATAACTTCGCTTGGCGAAATAAGTTGGGGCCCTTTGTCTAATTTTAAGATATTGGCCCGAGTTTGAAACTTTATTTTCATTTCTCACTCTTAAATTCCACCCGTGTGTTACCGGGGCCCGAAAGGAGAGCAAAGAATAGTAACACTGTCCCCTGCCAAGCATGTCGTAGAAAGCGACTAAGGAGGGTTGGGCATGGGGCCGGTTACCCCATCCTGCAAAAAATTTAAACCACAAAAAACTTCAACAAATATGGACAAGTCAAATAAAGAAAATAAAACACAGCCATCCAAGACAGGGGAAGGTCCTCTCGTGGGGAGGCGTATGATGCAACACAGAGAAAGCCGAAAGGAGTCTGTGTTGCTTACTAACCTTCTTTCTTCTAGGAGAGCTTCCAGATTTGGCACCTGGAATGTTCGGACATTAAACGAACAAGGGAAAGTGGCGCAAGTAGCAGCAGAAATGAGGGAATACAAAATCGAGGTTCTGGGAATGTGTGAAACAAAGTGGAAGGGGGTATACAGGAAGAAACTCATCACAGGTGAATTGGTGCTGTCCTCAGGACATGAAGATGAAAGTTCACACCACAGTGAAGGGGTAGCTCTTATGTTATCTAAAGAAGCACAGAAAGCACTCATTGAATGGGAAGCTGTTGGACCCAGAATAATAACAGCTACTTTCAAAACAGCTAAAAAGAAAATTCATGTAAATGTCATCCAATGTTATGCACCAACTAATGACAAAGAAGAGTCTGTGAAAGAAGCATTTTATACTAAACTACAGGAAATTATGGATAATGTAAAAAGAAGAGACATCACAATTTTGATGGGTGACATGAATGCAAAGATAGGTACAGTCAACACCGGATTTGAAGAAGTCATGGGAAAACATGGGCTAGGAGTAATGAATGAAAATGGAGAACTATTCGCAAACTTCTGTGCTTCAAATCAACTGGCTATAGGAGAAAGCATGTTTCCACATAAGAGAATACACAAGGCAACATGGATATCACCAGACCATAGAACAGAAAATCAGATTGATCATATATGCATAAACAAGAAGTTTAGATCATCATTGCAGGATGTAAAGGTATATAGAGGAGCAGATGTGGCATCAGATCACCATCTTCTGATAGCCAAAGTAAAAATGAAACTCAAGAGATATGCAACAATCCAAAATTATAGACAACAGTATAATGTAGGACAGCTAAGAAATCAAGAAACAAGAGACAAATTTGCGGTCACAGTATCCAACAAATTCCAAGTGCTCCAACAGCTGGAAGAGGTAGAGAATACAGAAGACTATTGGCAGCAGGTCAAAACTGTATGGAAGGAGACATGTAAAGAAATACTGGGGAAAAGGGAAAGACAACAAAAAGCATGGATAACAACAGAAACCATCAATAAGATAAAAGACAGAAAAAACAAGAAAGCAGAGTTAAACACAAGCAAAACCAGAAGTTCCAAAGCCAAGGCTCAAGAAGTGTACACAGAAGCAAACAAAGAAGTAAAAAGAAGTATCAAAAGAGACAAGAGGAAGTATATTGAGGAGTTGGCAAGAGAGGCAGAAGATGCTGCAGCCAAAGGAAATATGAGAGAACTGTATTGCAGCACAAAGAAGCTAACAGGGAAATACAAGCAAACAAGTTGCCTCATAAAAGACAAGAATGGGAAACTGCTCAGCAATATACAAGAGCAAATGAAGAGGTGGACAGAATATTTTGGGGACCTTCTCAATAGACCAGCTCCACAAAACCCGCCGGACATCCAGCCAGCAGAAGAAGAGCTACAAATTAACGGTGAAAGACCAACGAAGGAAGAAATAAAGAAAGCCATAAAGCTTCTAAGAGATGGAAAAGCGTCTGGACCTGATGGCATTCCAGCAGAAGCCATCAAAGCAGATATCGACACGGCTACAGAGATGTTATATAAATTACTTGGTAAAGTCTGGGAAAAGGAAGAGATACCAGCAGAATGGAAGGAAGGATATCTGGTTAAGTTGCCTAAGAAGGGAAATTTACAAGAGTGCACAAATTATAGAGGAATAATGTTACTATCAGTGCCAGGAAAAGTATTAAACAGGATTATCCTTGAGAGATTAAAAGAGTCCATAGACAAGAAACTGAGAGATGAACAAGCAGGTTTTCGACAAAACAGATCATGTACAGACCAGATAGCCACTTTGAGAATAATAGTTGAACAAAGTCTGGAATGGAATTCACCACTATACATCGGATTTGTGGACTACGAAAAGGCATTTGACAGTGTAGACAGAGAATCACTTTGGAAATTGTTGAGGCATTATGGAGTTCCCCTGAAGATCATTAATTTAATAAAGAAAACATATGAAGACATGACATGCAGAGTTCTTCACGAAGGACAGCTTACAGAACCGTTTGGGATAAAAACAGGAGTGCGACAGGGATGCCTCTTGTCTCCATTTCTTTTCTTGCTGGCAATAGATTGGGTTATGAGATCATCGGCAACACACAACAGAAATGGAATCCAGTGGACTCTGACTAAGCAGTTGGATGATCTGGATTTTGCTGATGACTTGGCTCTTCTGTCCCATAGCCGTAATCAGATGCAGGACAAATTGAAAACACTCGATGAGAGGTCACAGCAATTGGGTCTGAAAATACACAGCGAAAAGATAAAAATAATGCGAATAAATGCAGGTAATGATAACATGGTTGAACTTGAAGAAACACCAATACAAGAGGTAGAATCATACACATATCTTGGCAGTAATATAGACAAAGTTGGAGGGACAGACAGCGATATCAAAATAAGAATACAAAAGGCAAGAGGAGCTTTCATTGCATTGGGAAATATATGGAGATCAAGAGAAATAGGATCCAACACGAAAATAAGAATCTTCAACTCAAATGTGAAGTCAGTCCTATTGTATGGCTCAGAGACATGGAGAACAACAAAGACAACAACCAAAAAGCTACAGACTTTCATAAATGGGTGCTTGCGTAGAATAGAGGGATTAAAATGGTATGACAAGGTTACCAACGTGGAACTGATGACAAGAACTAGACAAGTGCCAGTGGAACAAGAAATGAGAAGAAGACGATGGCGATGGATAGGACACACACTGAGGAAACCTGTTGATAGCATTACAAGGCAGTCCTTGTTCTGGAACCCCCAGGGCAAGAGAGGCAGAGGAAGACCAAGAAGTACATGGAGAAGAGAGTTGGAAACAGAGGTGAAAATGATGAGGAGAACATGGAAAGAACTTGAGATGATGGCACGTGACAGGAGGACTTGGCATGTGTTTGTTGAAGGCCTATGCTCCTTTGGGAGTGGAGGGTTATGAAACTCTTAAATTCGCAGTAGACAGGTCGCTCGCAACAGTATAAGCTGTATAGCAAAGTTCTCAGTTTGTTTCGACAATTTGTCGAACTTCTAGACTTCCATATATATAAGCATAGAATTCTTAAGTTGTGCGACTACCTGTAGTTCTGTGTGAGGTAAAATATTATATACTATATTCTAATATTTTGTGAAGTGTTTAAAGTGTTAAGTCGCTTATTTCATATTTTACTAGTTCTGTGTGCAGAGTGATTATTTTAATAGTTTGTTATATTCTTTAGTCGACGAGTTACAGTGGAAAGCAGGATAAATTACATTTCTAGCTTAAAATTCAGTCGGCTAATAAATGAATTTAGTTTAACTGCTAACTACTCAGTCGAGGTATATTTTCTAAACTAACTTATAACTGCTAGATGTCTCATGAGTATTGACGAAATATATTTATATGTATTTCAAATTCATGATGATTGATTTTATAATATAACTTATCTCACGGGAAGTGTTAAAGGATAAGCTCTACGCTTGCAGTTTAAAATATAAGTTATATCCTTATACATAGTATGTATAATTATTTCATATGTGCTTTTTCCATTTTATGTAGTGAATACTGGGGTGACCCAGAACTTGCCGGCGTTTAGTAGTAAAGAGACATACTTGTGAGAAGCATAGACATTTCCTATCTTGAACCACGTGGGTTTTTTTCAAGTAACACTGGTCTGACAGTGCATGGGCCATCAGAGATAGACAGTAATAACAATCCCACTAACGGTTTCTAAAGACTAGAAATATATACTGGGCCTTTGAACCAGTTCATATTGCTCCACAAATTTAAATGTACATGCTGCCTGGCGGCGAGAATAATTACAAGAAATAACATTAATATTCCCGACAAGTATTGAAAGAGTGTATCGGGAACCAAGACTGTCTTTCCAAATTAAGGGAACCCTCGTGTTTTTTTTTTACTCTGTGTGCCCGTTTAAACTTGCTTATCCAAAACTGATTCAAGTGACATTAACTTAAAATCTGAATAAACTTATCGCCTGAAGAGAACGCTCCCCGGACAAACTGGATAAAACCAAGATCTGCAGAGCTGGGTATTCGCTTCACCAAACGATAAAACAGATTGTGTCATAGCGTGCGCCAGACGGTGAACAACGGCAAGTTATAGGGTAAGAAAGTGAGAAATGCACGAAAGAAAGAACTGAGTGAAAGTAGACTGAGGGATGTTCTTTGTTGATTCACTCACAATTGTAACATTTCTTTATGCAAGGTATTGCTAACTATATATCTTTATATTCCCTTATACTAGATCAGAGTATCCAGTCTGTTCATACCTTAAAGGGGAAGAAATATTAGACCCTAACCATATGTATTTGTGACTCTTTGGGCCATCATCTGTCTCATAACGGGGCTGTGGGCTAAAAAGTTAATTGCTTATCCTTTACAGGACGTGGCAATCAACCCCAGCTTTTATTGGCTGTTTGTGATTTTTCTAGGCAATTTTTTTCATTCAGTAGTTTGCCATTGCTTTCTGAACGGTACGGCGCTTATACCATTGTTAAAAATCCACACAAAGCGATCTGCTACCAAACCGCCTGCAGCAGGGTTCGAACCTGGTATATCTGGATTGTGAAACTGCGTTCATATCCATTAGGCTAAACCTAGAGTTAACATCATAACGGGGCTATCATCCTTGTAGCATTCTCTTGATATTTTATGACTATTTGTATATGTTTTGATGTAATTTCTATGTGTTGTGAAGAAATTTTAAATGATAATTAAAGTTTCTCTTGAAATTAATCAGCGTGTTGGTCAGCTCGTTCTAGAATATCTATATAATCATTTGTTATAGTTTCCCACGTCTGTGTGTCTACCTGTCGTCACTTGAATGTGCGTGCACGTGAGTGGATATATATTTAATGTATATGTGTTAGACTGTCTGACTACTTTAGATCTGTCGTAGATGATAGGTGAGAGAGAGAGAGAAGATTTCCCGCTCTCAGAGACAGCCTCTATCACTATTCTATCATCTCACTCGTGAAATCTATCTCTTTTACTAACTCTCACCGTGTCTATCACCTATTCAAACCTATTCAGAAGGGACCAACCCAAGTCTTAATTCTCCTATCAAAAAAATCTACGACAAATGTGGTCTCGTCCGACGGATTTTTGAACCTAGAATAGGAAGACGAGTACGACAAATGTGGGCTCGTTTCCGGTTTTTGAACTTAGAATAGGAAGACGAGTACGACAAATGTGGACTCGTCTATCTGGATTTTGAACTTAAGATTCTTTATTCTGAAATAGAGTAAGAGTGTGATGTCTTATGAGTTGTTATATCTTTAAATAATTTATCCCCTAGACTAACGATCTGTTTACGGGCGTGCTGACCACACAAAGTGATAAGTTTTTTTCCACAGCATTTTGAATAATATACATTTGAGTTACAGGTGGATTTTGTCGGAATATATGTTAATTGTTGATTTTGTAATACTAAACGCTGGTAAAGTTTTGTGAGTGTATAACATTCACAAGGGTTCTGAAGCAGGAAGGTGTTTGAACTAAAGTAAGGAGTGCGTTTCGGACTATTTGTCCAGATTAATTGCCTCCCTCACCCTAACTGTCTTCAGGGGTAAACTTGATAGTGGATTTTAAAATTAAGGGATTATTTTTCTCTTTAATTTTTACAATAATTATTTTGTTTCCACTGTAGCAACTTATTTTCAGAAGTAATCTTAACTACCATTTAGTTGGCGTAGTCGTGTTTTGCATTAGGTGCTTTATTGCCGATTAATAGCAGCGATAGTTAGATTTTTATTTTGGAGGAGGTATCCCAGGGTTAAGTATATCATCTTTTATTTGGTATTTTCTCGTAAGTGGTAGGAACCAGTGTATCCTTTTTCCTATTTTCTTTCTCCACTAGTCTCAGTTACTGACATAATATGGCCGAGAGGGCAAAGCTTAGACAACTCTTCAGGGACGAAGCGAGAGAGGAGGGACTGGAAGGAGAGGAAGCGAAAGCATTTGTCAGAGACGAACTTGAGAGATATGATGCGGAGAGGAAAGCAGCTGAAGCTAAAGAGGAAAAAGAAGCAGCGGAGAGGAAAGAAGCGGAGGAACGTCTTTTACAGCAGAAGAAGATGGATGAGGAAATGGAAATTCGCAGGATGCAGCATGAGGAAAGAAAGAAGGAGAGAGAGAGACAGCATGAGTTGGCTCTTAAAACTCTAGAATTCCAAAGTCGTGGTGCTGCCTCTACCTCCAGCAATGGAGAGTCTTCTCCTCATTCTTCCTTACTGATCCTTCTAACACTCAATCTACTCATCTCTCTGCTATGTCTTTTCCGCTAGAATCTTTCCCTTGTCCTAATGAGAAGATTGACACTTGGCTAGAAAAATTTGAGAAAATTGCAACTCTGTACGGGTTAGAGAGGTCGCGTTGGAATATGAAACTTTCCCAGGCCCTAAAAGGTTCTGCTTATGATGTTTATTCTAAGCTGGAAAGTAGCCAACAAGACAACTATGATGTGTTGAAGAAAGCGTTACTGGAGCGCTTTGAAATGAACGCTCGCAAATTTTTGCAACTGTTTCGCAACAGCCGGAAAGAGAATTCTGAAACTTTTCAGCAGTTCTCGTCTCGTTTGAAGGGTTATCTGACAAAGTGCCTAGAGCTCTCGCATCTCCCCTCTACCTATGAAGGTCTGGAGGAATTTGTTCTAACAGAACAAATAAAGAACACTTTGTCTGCAGATACCCGGAGATTTCTAGCTGAGCAGGGGGCAGAAAAACTTGAAGACATCTTAGAGAAGTCTGAGCGTTATCAAAATGCGCTGGCTGAACTACCGGCCACAAAACGGAAACCAACAGAGGAGCATTTTCGAAAAAAATAATCTAGATCAACCTTCTCATGCTTCGAATCAGAATAACCACAGAGAAACTGGACCTCAAAACTCCCCTCCTGAAAAATCCAAGTTCTACAAGAACAAGTACCCCAACCACCCCAAACAGTCTGATCAACCCGACCGCCCTACATGGCAGCACAGCCAGAAAGGACAAGGTGGCAAAGGGAGAACCCCTGAGCACGGGACTAATGATCAGAGTGAGCACACCGAGCCTAAACGCATCGGATGCTTGCTAACAGTCTCGCAAGGCGGAATTATTGACAGTGATTCCCAACCTGTTGGGGATAGACCCTCAACGCGAGGTACTGTTACTTTGAACGGTTCTCAAACTTCTTGCTTATTTGACACGGGGCTTTCTTATGATTGCATTGTTGCCAGAAACCTGGTCAAACCCGGTCAAGAGACAGCAGAGACCGTCCAATTTTGTGGAGTTCGTAAGAGTGATGCACGTACAGCGCTTCCCATCGCATTGGTGGAGATCCACTCTGATTTTGTCAGAGGTGTGATCAAAGCGGCTGTTATGGATGATCCCATCTACCCAGTCATACTTGGCGGGAGATACGTGTGTATTGGGAAACCGGAAGAGCCGATTGTGGCAGCAGTAACTACAAGAGGGCAAACCAAGAAGGAACGGGAGCCTGCGCCTAATTTGTTACCTAGGGAACTTAAAGAAGCACAATACAAGGACCCTACTTTGGCACCCTGCTTTAGGAAACTGCCCATGGCTAAGGAACCCAAACAGCACGGGGACATTTTTTCTAAGGATGGCGTACTTTATCGGAGAACGGGCAAGCCTGACCAAGGTTACAACCAGCTCCTAGTACCGAAACAGTACAGAAGCCAAATTCAAGAAATGGGGCACTCTCTTCCCTTCAGCGGACATATGGGACAGAACGCCACAAACCAACGTATAACCACTCATTATTGGTGGCCAGGAGTAAATACTGATATTATCAGATATGTCAAATCCTGTGCCCAGTGCCAACGTGTGCCACCCAAGCAACGGGCACCCCCAGTCTCTTTGGGTGAAATGCCAATAGTGGGAACACCATTCGAACGGGTTGTGATCGACATTTTAGGACCCTTAGAAAGGACTAAAAGAAGGAACAGGTTTATCCTGACCTTAGTCGATACATGCACTTTATGGGCAGAAGCTATACCGCTAACATGCGCAGATGCCAAGCATGTCGCAGAAGCCCTCGTGCAGATTTTCACTCGGTTGGGATTCCCTCAACAAGTGTTGACGGATAACGGATCTCCATACCGAAACCTGTTGATGGATGAGATCGTGAAGATCTTGAGGACCCAACACATCTACACAAAGCCTTATACTCCGGCCGGAAATGGGCTCGTGGAACGTGTTAATGGAAACCTCAACATGATGCTAAGTAAACTGGCACAAGTGAAACCTGAAGATTGGGATCTTTGTATTCCTGCAGCATTATTTGGCTACAGAGAATCTCCTCATACTTCCACAGGATTTCCGCCAGCTACGCTTCTATTCGGCAGACCCATAAAGGGGCCACTTGAAGCCTTACTTCAGTCTCTGACAGACGAGAAGGCGGATGAGACAGTTGTCTCAGCAAGTAAATATGTGTCGGTTTTAAAGGAAAGGTTGAAACTAGGGTGGGACCTAGCAACGACTAACTTTAAGCGAGCACGCACAAAGCACGCTAACCGATACAGGAAAGTCGCGAAAGAAAGAGAACTGGAAGCAGGAGAGAAAGTTTTGGCGTTACTCCCTACCGGAAACAACCAACTGAGGATCGGATGGAAAGGGCCGTTTACCGTCCTGAAAAAGATTTCTAAGGCTAACTACCAGATATCTATTCAAGGAAAGGAAAAGGTTTTCCATTTAAATCTCTTAAAGAGATACTTGGAAAGACCTGTGCCGACCTCCGACCATCTCCTGACGATCGCCAAAACTGACGAAGATGACGATAGTGGTAGGGAAATTCCACTGCAATCACAGGAAATCTTTGAAAAATGTCAGAAGCGGCGACGCTCTTTCAAGCGCGCGTGGGAGACATTCCAGAGAAAGGGAACTTTGGGAGTAGACTTGAGTAGGAAGTGCACAGAGATGGAGGGGGGAGATGAGAGGGAAGAGGACAGACACCCTGAAGCTACGGATATAGGAAATTTATTTCCATAACGTAGACATGGAGTGCTTCCATATCTTAAGGGGGGACGTCCTGTCACGTAGGGAGTTATGTTCTATAAATTGTCTACATTTTCCTCTTTCTTCCACTCGGGTCCTCTAATTTTTTTCTGTCACTCTTTACCCTTTTTCATATATATAATTTTTTCGCATTCGTTAGTTTGCGAATAATATTTTCTCTTCCCATTCGAAATTTTACCGTCTTTCTTTCTCATGCTGACTGAAACCCGATTACGTAGATGTCAGTCTCTGCCGGTCGAACCATAGCTGTGAATATACGGTTCTCGCCTGACATACGTCTGCAGTTTCCCCGGTCAGAGTGCTGCCCGACCAGATTTCTGGGCCTGGGGTGTGAGAATTCGCTCCGTTGGACATGGCAGGCCGACGGATTGTCTACCTTTTGCAGCAACTGCGTGAGTTTTCGTCGGGATAGTCCGGCGAAGTGTGAAATTGCGCTCCGCGCTGCAGACGGTTGTCTGAGAGTTGCAACTGAAACGCGTACATCTCCGTCAGTAGGTGGCAGTTACGACACGCGTTAAGCTGACGTAAGTGTTGGGAGTAGGGGAGATAACTTCGCTTGGCGAAATAAGTTGGGGCCTTTGTCTAATTTTAAGATATTGGCCCGAGTTTGAAACTTTATTTTCATTTCTCACTCTTAAATTCGCAGTAGACAGGTCGCTCGCAACAGTATAAGCTGTATAGCAAAGTTCTCAGTTTGTTTCGACAATTTGTCGAACTTCTAGACTTCCATATATATAAGCATAGAATTCTTAAGTTGTGCGACTACCTGTAGTTCTGTGTGAGGTAAAATATTATATACTATATTCTAATATTTTGTGAAGTGTTTAAAGTGTTAAGTCGCTTATTTCATATTTTACTAGTTCTGTGTGCAGAGTGATTATTTTAATAGTTTGTTATATTCTTTAGTCGACGAGTTACAGTGGAAAGCAGGATCAATTACATTTCTAGCTTAAAATTCAGTCGGCTAATAAATGAATTTAGTTTAACTGCTAACTACTCAGTCGAGATATATTTTCTAAACTAACTTATAACTGCTAGATGTCTCATGAGTATTGACGAAATATATTTATATGTATTTCAAATTCATGATGATTGATTTTATAATATAACTTATCTCACGGGAAGTGTTAAAGGATAAGCTCTACGCTTGCAGTTTAAAATATAAGTTATATCCTTATACATAGTATGTATAATTATTTTATATGCGTTTTTTCCATTTTATGTAGTGAATACTGGGGTGACCCAGAATCAAGTAACACTGGTCTGACAGTGCATGGGCCATCAGAGATAGACAGTAATAACAATCCCACTAACGGTTTCTAAAGACTAGAAATATATACTGGGCCTTTGAACCAGTTCATATTGCTCCACAAATTTAAATGTACATGCTGCCTGGCGGCGAGAATAATTACAAGAAATAACATTAATATTCCCGACAAGTATTGAAAGAGTGTATCGGGAACCAAGACTGTCTTTCCAAATTAAGGGAGCCCTCGTGTTTTTTTTACTCTGTGTGCCCGTTTAAACTTGCTTATCCAAAACTGATTCAAGTGACATTAACTTAAAATCTGAATAAACTTATCGCCTGAAGAGAACGCTCCCCGGACAAATTGGATAAAACCAAGATCTGCAGAGCTGGGTATTCGCTTCACCAAACGATAAAACAGATTGTGTCATAGCGTGCGCCAGACGGTGAACAACGGCAAGTTATAGGGTAAGCAAATTATACTTGTTAAAAAATATAAATTGTTCAAGACTCCAACAATAACGTGTCAGGTATCTAGAGAACTAAAAATTCCTAGCAATAAGATACTTCTGAGACTGCAACTAGGAATGGTCTATTTTAGAACAGAAGAACCTTACTGTTCAGAGTATCTAGAAAAAAATAATATTGAGCCTTTTCTACTAAAATGTCGGAGTATGAACAAGAGAGAAAACCAATATTAAATTATTTACAGGTATGCAATTCCTTGAGAATAGATAGAACTTGAGAATGGCACAATATAGTCAAACAGTATTTAACAAGAACTAAAATTTATATAATAAGGATCAATGGTGGTGTGAGGATAAGGGGTAGTCTGATGGCGGATACTTAGTGGATTTGATGTAGTCTCGGACACACCCGTTCTTTCTCACCCCTTTTCACCTTGTTGGCAACAGGGCAATTTTGAGAGACTACTACTGTGTTTTTCTTTTTCTTTCATTTTATTGTTGTTTGTATTTGTTTATTTTTTTTAATTATAATGGTTTATTTGTTTCTTGGAAAGTGGACGTCACGCGCGCACATACATTCACACAATTTTGGATTTGATTTACTCGATTTGGACTGAGTTGGGGGGGGGGGGGGGGGGGGGGGGAGAAGATACTATAAATCAGATTTATTGTCTTGAATTTATTACACTACATATCCTAAATATAACCCATCAAGGGTTGAACGGGATACTTTGTTTAAAAAAAAATTTTTTAATTGTTAAGCGGTCATCTTTTCATAACTGCGAGAACTTTAAAAAAAAAAATCTATCTTTCATCGTTTATATTTTCAATTCCGAAAATGCCATTTTAAAGCATGGAATATTGTTATTTTTCACTTCTATGGGTGTTAGAGTAATTACCATTTTCTTAATATAGAAGCTGGTTGTCTTAACTCAGTGCCGAGAGTAATTTTAGCGTACTCTTGATTTAATTGGCATAAATGCGATCTTTCTAATACACAAGGAAGTGAAACCCGAGGCCTGTAAACAGTAAATAAATATTAGACAAACATAAAGGTATGTTTTCAGGCACTCGTAAGAAATAAAGAAGTAGAACACTAGACAACAGAGAAACAACAGACGTGAGTGGCCTACCCAGGACTCGAACCCAGAACCTTCAGTGCGACAACCCCGCCTAGCTATGCAAGCGAATCACATATCCTCCCTGCCATCTAGGCATCACCAAAAAATGATGCTTCGATGACGGGTCATTAGTGCGACCCGCAAGACATAACACCGGAAAGTTACCATGGGCAGTCCAGCCTATTAATGACGCAATCACTTAATCACAGAAGCGATTTGGAAAAAAAGCCTGGGGCGCTGATTCTACATGAAATTAACTTCTGCTTTATACTTCATTAGACACCTATGGATAAAATATATGATGAGCGCTTAAGCACCCCAGGCTTTTTGTCACTTTGATGTTACATTTTTACTGCAAGCTATAAACTCCTTGAAAAATTATTTTTGGGTTTTTAGTGCATTAAAAGCCTGTGTTTAAAATATTTTATTTTTAATTTTTGTTGTTTTTAAATTTAAGTCAAATGTAATCGGTCCGCTAATGACATTATCAGTTTGCGATAAACTAGTCCACAGCACAGGAGGTGGCTTTCATTATTCAGTATATTACACGGAAAGTGAATATTTTTATTTTAAAAATAGTTGTACATTACATTTTTAAAAAATGTATTTCTCAGTTGTGTGTATGTCGGGTTGGGGTTGGGGTTGGGGGGGGGGGGGGGGGGAAGGAAATTTCAAGAGAGACAATCTTGTTGGAAAGAATACACCTAGATTATTTGCCGTTATCGCCCATTTTAGTGTTGTTTTTTTTTATACAAACAAAAATAATTAATATTAATTTCAATTTTATTAATTTTATTAATTTTTACGACTGATTATTGTATTGTCATGGGGAATACACAATTACGCTAATTTTCAGAGCTATTGCTCATCTGGAAGTGATTGAAAAATCGATTGCAAGATTTGAAGGTGACAACAGTGTGACATACGTTGCGAGTTAAAGAAAAGCCTGTAAAAAAAATAATCCCACAGCAGATACTATAGTAAGGAGTGAAGTGTTAGAGACTTCACTATAGTAGGTCCAGCTTCGAAAGATGTGGTGACCAGTTTTCTTCCTCGCTTCATTTAACTCAAGTGCAGTCAGGTATCCATTTACAGCTGGGTAGACAGGAGCGTGATCTATCGTGTTTCGAACGCGATACCTCTAGAGGTCAGCGCTCTAACCACTCTACCAATCGGACAGTCCCTCTAGATCTAGTACTTTAATTTGTCAATAAATGAGGAGGTAAATGTATGCTTAACATAGACTTTCTTTAAATAAAGTAAGAGGACTGGTTGGGGTGGCGGTCATTCTTAGTTTGTTGTCTCATCGAATACTCCTTGGAACCATTTGGAGCAGGAGAACACATATTTATACTGTTTTGGTAGCAAACGTCAGCACCTAATTGTTAGTAAGTAGAATACAGAAAAATATAAATAGATGGACGTAGTTAAAATATTAAAATCAAAATTTTAATAGACAAAAGTAAGGAGATAACTGGTTACGCATAAAACAAAAGAATTACCCCAGCTGAAGTTATACACTAATAGTATGAAATGAAATACAAACTAACATACTCCCACCTTTTATTCGCCCCATCCTAGCTCCCTTTTAGGTTTAAATACCAAAATTAAACAACACATAAATTATGAACAAACCGCCGTTATATGGGAAAAAATAACAGACACACAGTTGTAAATTTTCACTTACTTTATCTGCCCGACCAATTACCATTACAATAAATACAACAGGAGAGGATTTGGTATTACAGCATGAGAAAGACAAAGCGGTATATAGTAGTTGGGAATGTGAAGGTCTGATGCTGTTCTTACAATACACATGACTTTTATCAGGTGAAAGTCAATTAAATATCTGTTAAAGTCAGTCATATAACTAGAACCACCCACACTAGAATTAATGAAAACTGTCCGGACGTCATGTCAAACCATTCACTATGGAAAAGTTAAAAACAGCCTTGTGGAAACTTAAAGACAGGAAATCACCAGCCCGGATGGTATAACCAACGAAATGCTAAAACACCTAGGATATACAGCAATGAGCAAACTGTTGCAGATATACAACTACAGTTGGATGACAGGGAGTGTGCCACAGACATTGAGAGAGACGCTCATGTCTTCTTCTTCTTCGATCCTTAACCATCGACCGTCAAAGCAGTCAGTGGCCATCACGCCTAGTGGCGTCTTGTAGGGCAACAACAAATTGATTCCACTTTGCACGGTCGGTGGCCATCCTTCGTACAGTGCCCCAACTCTGGTTCATTCTTTGCATCTCAGCCTCCACAGTCCTCCGCCAAGTTGTTTTTGGTCGGCCTCTCTTTCGCTTTCCTTCAGGGGTCCAAAGCATAGCTGTTCTTGTGATGGCATGGGGGTCTCTTCTGAGGACATGACCAACCCAGCTCCAGCGTCTGCCAGCTATGATGGTGTGCATGTCCTCTTGCTTGCTACGAGTAAGCAGATCTTGGTTGGTGATGGTATTCGGCCAAAAAATGCGGTGAATTTTTCTTAGGCATGTTGTGTGAAAAGAGGACAATTTTGACATTTCCTTCTCTGTGACTCTCCAGCATTCCGCACCATAGAGAAGCACAGAAAGCACGCAGCTCTGGTATAATCTTAATTTTGTGCTTGTGCTGTATTGGGAGGACTTCCAGATGTTATTTAGGCTAAAGAAGGCTGTTCTTGCCTTATTCATTCTGATGTTGATGTCTTTGCCTGCCCCACCGTCTGGTGTTACTATGCTTCCTAGGTATGTGAAGGTATCTGTCTGTACCAATTGCTGATTCCTTACTGATATGGGCTCAGGGTTGCTCACATTGAGCGTCATGACCTCAGACTTCTTTAAATTGATAGACGCTCATGTGCCCCATCATAAAGAATGGAAAAGACAACAGGAAGGCCACCAGCTACAGACCAATAAGCCTAACTAGCTGTGTATGTAAGACAATGGAGTGGATGATCAACAGAAGATTGAAATGGTACTTGGAATCCGAGAATATTTTAGTGCCATAGCAAGCAGGGTTTAGAGAGTGCAGCAGCACAGAAGACCAAATCACATACCTGTCCCAGATCGTTGAAGATGCCTTCCAAGAAAAGAAAAAAGTCTTTACCCTATGGATAGATCTCCAAAAAGCTTTTGACAAAATATGGAAAGATGGATTAATAGTAAAACTGCAAAGAAACGGAATCAAGAGTAATATGAGAAAATGGATCCAGTCGTTCCTACACAATCGGAAAGCAAGCATCACCATGGAAGGCCACAACAGCAAGAAAATCCTCCAAAAACATGGAGTTCCTCAAGGCTCAGTATTGTCTCCCACCCTGTTCCTTGTGTTCATCAATGACCTCATCCACGATCTGCCACAAGGTGTGAGAGCTGCCCTATACCGTGACGACTTGGTGGTGTGGTGTGTAGAAGAACATCTAACTATCGCTAATAAGCGAATAAAAAGGGCAGTAGACAACATAACAACATGGGCAGCGAAATGGATGGTGCAAATCAACGCTGAAAAATCCCCAACAACACTTTTCACGCTCTCAAACAAAGACAAAAGCAGGAGAGATACGACTTGGAAATATACATGTCCAAACAGACGAGGAACCGGTGTACTTGGGCATTACATTAGATAAGAGAATGACATGGAGGCCCCACATCGAGAGAACAGAGGCCAAAGCAAGAAGAAAACTTGCCATACTGAGGAAAATAGCTGGATGAAGTTGGGGAGCTAATGAAACAACACTAAAGAAAGTTTATACAGGTGCAATAAGACCAATATTAGAGTACGGATCAGCAGCATGGTCTACAGCAGCCAAATCACACATACAAGCCTTGGATAAGGTACAAAATCAAGCGCTTCGGTTGATCACGGGTGCCATGAAGACCCCACCAATAAACGAAATGGAAAAAATCACAGGCATTCCACCTTTATTCTACAGACGAGACACTAAGGCCCTGATCCAAGCAGAAAAGTACAAGACCATGCCAGCACATCCAATGAAAACTAGATTTACAGATTTAGCCAGTGGGAGATTGAAGAGAAGCAGTTTTGTGCATCGGTCCAAAAAACTAATTAGAACAAACAAGGATGAACTACCAGACATCACTAAGGAAATAATTCCCACACTCCTCCCAACCCCATGGGAACAAGATAAAAATTTCAGCATTAAGACCTCTATAACTACCACCTGCCCCATGGGAGAGCTAAATACTCTCCAAAGGAAAACAGCAGCATGTGACATGATTGAAGAACTATACCACAGAGAAGCATGGATCCAAGTATAAACTGATGGATCTGCAAACAAAGCAGTGAAGAACGGAGACGCGGGAGTTTATGTGGTCTATCCAGACAAAGAAAACGAATCCACCTGTTCACCTACTGGAATATTCTGTTCAAACTACTCTGCTGAAGTACAGGCCTTAAGCATTGCTGCAGGAATAATAAATAACACAATAAGCCAATGTCAGCAGGTTGTATTCCTTACCGATGCAATGTCAGTTCTGCAAGCCCTCAACAGTGATAAACTGCCAGAGTTAAATAAAGCCCTATGTGGTAAACATCAAAAGAAGGGTAGTGCTACAGTGGATACCATCACACTGTGGCATACCAGAAAACCAGAGAGCAGATACGTTAGCAAAAGAAGGAACAACACGGGAACAAAAAGAACAAACAATCACCTTCCAGGAAAAGAAGACCCTTTTAAAGGCCATGAGGAAAATTGACCAACAAAGAGACAACTATCACTATCTTGATCGAGCAAAACAGGTGATCATGTTCCGTATTAGAACAGGACCTAACATAACTGAACAGTCACTTATACAGACTGAGATTGGTCCCATCACCCTTATGTACGTGTGGACAGGCAGCACAGACAACCGAACATATCCTGTAAGACTGCCACATGCTTAGTCAATTGCGGACTGAACATTGGCCCACAGAGACGCACATCCACACAAAGCTGTTTGGGAGTGTTGACGAACTTTCAACCACAGCAACATACATCCAGAGAACCGGACTTCTTGTGTAGACATTACTAAACAACAGCAAACGAGAAGAAGAAGATGACTATAACCACCAGGTCTTTACACCCCTCCACCTTAAAATTATTCTTGTTCAGAGTTTCTGCTTGATTTTGTTCGTTTTTTGTTTGTTTTTGTTTTTAACATACAAGCATAATTGGTAATTGTGATTTTCCCTATTTACAATGATTTGACAAATGTGATGCCACTTTCTCATATCGGCAGTTGTTCATATTATTTGGAATTGAAAACATTATATACTACTCGTCAAAAGTCAAGGGCCACCCTATTAATTTCAATACACTTTTGTATAAGTGCATAGAATGATTAAATGAAGGAAGTTTTTAGTAAAAATGGGTGCAATATCTTCCTCTGACAGTCCTCTATGCACGTTAAGCATAAAAACAACTCACCGACAACCATGGTGATCACGTGCAATTTGGTTTGCTGACCATAAATTCACATTTTTAATCTGTTTTTTCAAACTTCCGTACAACCAAACAGGTGAAGTAATCGTGCTGATTGACATTCCACGTGCAATGGCGACTTTTCGTGAACAGAGTTCACTCTTAATTTGTTTTACAATCAGCAGACTTAGGGTAGTTTCATCACTTGCAAAAACCATGCCACCGAGAAGAAGTCTTGACACCTTACAAAGAATGAGGGTTATAGCGTGGGTTGAAAGTGGTTTATCTGTCCGTGAGGTTGCTAGACGGCTTGCAGTGTCACACTCTCCTATCCAAAGAATTTTGGAGAGATTTCAGGCCACAGGAAGTGTTGAGAATCGCCACCGGCCAGGTCGCCCTAGATGCATCAATAACATGATGACCGGTACCTCTTGTTGTCAGCCCTGCGCCATCGAACAGTGTGTTGTTCCACTCTAAGATGTCTGCTGAGACAAAGTGTAAACGTTAATGTCAGTCAAAGCACCATTCGCAGACGTTTACATGAATTTGGACTGGCTGCTCGACGTCCTGCAGTCAGAATCCCTCTTACCCCTGCTCATCGCAGAGCCCGTGTTGCTTGGTGTCGCGAGCACATCCGATGGACAAGGCAACAATGGAGTCAAGTTCTCTTCACTGATGAATCTCGCTGCACTGTCATTCAATGATGGCAGGATTCGAGTTTGGAGACGACCAGGAGAGCGATGTACTGATAACACAATTCGAGAGGTGGATCGTTATGATAGGGGTTCTGTCATTGTCTGGGGAGGCTTCTACAGACACGGCAGGACCCCACTCTACATCATCCAAGGCAACTTGACCGGCCCAAGATACCAGAACAAAATCTTGAGATCAATTGTTCAGCCTGCTCTGGAGGCCATAGGTGGTAATGCCATCCTCCAAGATGATAACGCTCGACCCCATCGAGCTCGTGTGGTGAATGAGTTTATTCAGCAACATGGGATCATCAGGATAGCGTGGCCAGCTCATTCACCTGACTTTTCTCCGATTGAGCCCCTCTGGGATGTCCTTGGTCGAAGATTGTCAACAAATCACCCCCTGCCAATGGATGTTGCACTGCTGACTGCATTTCTGCTTCAGGAATGGCAAGCTGTTCCTCAGGATACTCTTCGGACCCTTGTGGACTCGATGCGTCTACGCTGTCTTGAATGCCTTGCTGCAAACGGTGGTCATACCCGATTTTTAAATGTCTATTTATCCAATATCTATTGTGTGACTTTTGAAAAGGTGGGTGACACACTTCACAGCTTCATTGCGTTTGAATGTGTGTTTCCATTTCTTTACGTGACATGTCAATTTGGTATTCAATAAATGCCGTTTTGACTTATACCAATTACGTTTATATCAGATTTGTTTTATGGTTTCAACCAAGGTTTTTCTAAGTGGCCCTTGACTTTTGACGAGTAGTATATATCTTAATTATAACCCATCAGAGGTTGAACGAGATATTTTTCTTCATTAATTAAAAAAAAAAAAAAAAAAAAAAACGAAGCGGTAGATGCGTAGATCGGCTTGACTCAAGAACGATAACTTCTGCTTCAGACGACGCTTCATTCAAAAAGTTGTCCGAGAAAAAAGAAAAGGAAAGTATTTACCCTATTTTACAATTAACTATTGAAGGACGTGCTGGTTTTGCCATGTTTGACAAAGAAATCTTCTGTCGCTTTGAGTTGTCATTTAGTTTTCAAGTTTAAGGGTTTGTTCCAGTGGCTGATCTACAATTTGAAGGAATGAAGCTTGAACTGTTGAAGGGAGGGGTTGTAGTGGGTTTGATGGTATTGTATGGTGGTGATGGTACTACGTGTGATGCATGAGGTCAGCTGTGAAGGCTCCTGAGATAAATTGTAACTGAGAGTTGTCAGAAGGCCCTTCTCGCTACCACTACGACCTCACACTTATCTTTTTTTTTCTAATGAATGTGACTACGTTAAGTGTCTAGGGTAATGATATGTAATGTGGTGTGATAGTTTATAGACACACACACAGATATTTAAGAAGTCTAATAATATTAACAAATGTTATAATACACTGAACTAACTCAAGTGTGTAAAATTTTTGATAAAATTTTCTTACATTTATTTTGTTCTAGATCAAGTTTTATTTTGACCAGAACTTATAAAAGATTTAGAAATTATGAAAGAAATGCATGGAATATTACATAATAAATGCAAGAGTGTACATATGTATGTACTAGACTATTTAGTTTTATTAATGTTTATAGTAGTCATCTAATTGGGAGGATAGTTAATGGTTGTGCTGTTGGGAGGCCTCATCACTCCAGTCTATATTGACTACACAGTGTCCAGTAAATTGCAGGAATTTTATGGGATTGTTAGTAACTAGTGAGTTGGTGAATTCTCAGCAGACCAGAGGCTCACTCAACTTTGAAGATGTAGCTCTGGTGCTGGGATCTGGTGGCCCCACCTCTCCGTGCTTGGGGGCAATAATAGTGGTCTGGTGGCCCCACCTCTCCGTGCTTGGGGGCAATAATAGTCTGCTCTGACACAACGTTACTGCACGGATCCACTCTGGTAAAATCACCAACTTAGTTGACACCGCCTTGGTGCCAACTGAAACTCACAGCTCTGCAATCAAAGTATTGGCTATGTGTCAAAATTCCATTCTCTAACCATGTCTGGACACAACACTACACAACAACACCATATAGACTGGTCAGATCTCTCTGACCATACAGCACATTTTACCATGGTGGTTTCACATCAGATAGGTCCTCCCAGACTACAGATTCTGAAATATATTTATTAGTTTCCTGCCCTAAAATAGGATAGGTAATATGTTTCATTGTTCTCAACACTTGATCTGTCCTTCCTAACCCTTGCTGGAGTTTATGTATATTGTTTGTCCCTAGACCCTGAACTAGGGCGGGGGGTCCAGAGCAAATCCTTACTTGTTTGTAAGGCTAGATTTCGATATGGCAGTATCAAATCACTCGAAACATTAAACAATATTCAAAATATACAAAGAAATAATTTCAATCTTACCAGATTATGAATAAAGAACACAGAAATGCTAGCAAAAACTCAGCTGAGCTGCTGGCTATAGTATGGCGTCCCTGAACTTATTTCAATTTATTTCATTTGGAAATCACCACACTTGAAATTTACTGTGTCTATCACTGGACAACTTATTCTGAATGACCCCAAATGCGCGTCTGAGCGCCGATAATATGATTGTCTGTGGCCAATCACTGCCTTGTGTTTTTTTAAATTCAAATTTCCTACACTAAAGTCATTTCAGTCATGCTTCAGTCAAGTATGGATTTTTATCTGTTAGTCTGTCCGTCTCTACTTGCGTTTTCACAAAAACGTACTTGTTTTTTTTTTTAACCAACCTATTCATCCCCTCTACAATTTTGCCTGAAAAGTTATTTTTAGCCACAGCTTCCACCAATTCCCCTTCTCTTTCATTCTAACTAGATTTGGACACTTGAGTCTTCAAGGTCGCCATTTTTGTGCAAATAGTGACATGTTTGATTCAATGCAGTCTTTCGCTGATGTGAACAACACAGTCTTTTGTCAATGTCTTCATTATTATCTATCCGTCTGTATAATTAAAAGCATATTATTTCACTGCTCAGAATGGGCCATCCGGCCAGCTAATTTTTATATTCCTAACATTAATATTAAGAAAAAGTTACTTTTTAAATTTTGTAATATTTCAAGCATCTGCGTTTAGCCGCTGAATTCAAATCAAAGGCTTGGTATCGCAAAAGCGTCCCTTTCCGTACCTCGTGTCAATTTGGGGACGTGAATTTTTACTTTCTCCCCCCCAATTGCGTCTCCTTAGCCTTGCTAGTCTCACGCAATTTTTCAGTCATATTTTTTTCCTTTTGATCCGCCGTTCTCATCCCGTTCAAATGGTAACCGTTTTGACTTCCCGTCTAGCAAGTCAATTTTTATGGAGGGTGATGACCCGCGGTCAGGGCGATCATGTACTATCAGCAGCCTACGCATTATGTTTTTATCCTTACATGTTATCTTTGGAGGTATTTTAACGTTGTATCTCTGTTAATTTTACGACAGGGGTGTATATCCCCCTTTACCCAAAAGTGTTGATAAATGGGAAAGAAAATTATTAAAGAGAAAACTGGAAACTTCATAAATAGAAAAGCAATATAAAGACAAAGGATATAATCTGTTTATTAGGTCAATTCTATTAAAATAACAAAAGGTCAAGGTAGTCCCATAGCAGGTACTGCTGTAGGGGAGTGAAGTGTTAGAGACTTCATTATACTAAGATCAGCATCGAGAGGTGAGGTAATCAGTTCTCTTTGTCACTGCCTTTTCCTTCCACAAATCAGAGCAAAGTTAGGTACCCATTTACGGCTTGGTAGACTGGGGCGCCACGATACCGTGAATCGAAACAGCACTTAAGCCGTGAGAGATCAGCGCTCTAAACACTCTACCAATCGGACGCTCATTATTTGACTAACTTTGCACGCACTAAAAATTTGTTTTTTTCAATTTATGGGCCCTAAAGCTCAAGCTTAATAGTAGACCCGTCTCTGGTTGGCTCTTTTCAAATGTTTATATAGTCATTCAGAAATTAAATGAGGATTGAAAACACAGTAGAACCTCCATAGTTGACCACCTCCCTACATTGACCACCTCCCGAAGTTGACCACATTTTCATAGACCGGACACGCACCACATGTACTCAATGGAAGACGACCTCTATAAGTTGACCACCTCTGTAAGTTGTATCTTGACCACTTGGACTATGACACACAATAGTAATTTACCCTCTATTACTTGACCAGTTTAAAAAAAATCAGTGTCTTTGAATTTTGTCGGCACAGGCTTTCTGACTGCTTTTTGAATGATGCTTGCCGACAAAGAAAATTAACCTAACCTCTTTGATTTTTTCGCAAACATGCAGTATAAAAAGACCAACTTCTAAGCAAAATCTTCATTCTTGCTATGACTGCCCTCCGGTTGATAGTAATTCAACTACTAAACTGTAAGTTCTCTCTCAGACTATGTTTTATACACTTTATCGTTGACAAAATTAACCTAACCTTTTTGATGGCCCAAAGGAAAGAACTCAAGGAGCTGACAATGAAGGAAAAGGTTGATCTTCTACATTTTCTGAAAAGCAGCAGCCAAAGAAAGACGGCAGAACATTTTGGGGTTAGCAAGACCACAGTTAGCAACATCCAAAAAACGTAAACATGAGTACTTGGAGAGATGTGGTAAGGAAAGCGGAGATCTACAGCGGAAAAGGAGGAAAACTACCCTAGATGAAGTCAATGAAGCCACATTAAACTGGTTCAAACAAATGAGGGCAGTTAACGCCCGAATCTCCGGGCCGATGACTCAAGAAGTTGCTAAAAAATTCGCAAGGGAATTCGGGGTGGCAGAAGATTTCCAAGCATCAAGTGGTTGGTTGGAGAAATACAATATGTATATATGTATAAACAAACACACCAACACACTACCAGCACAATACAACATCACACAAAGATCCCCCTAACCTTCAACCGCCAGCTACACCACAATACACCCATGCGTCGTTACCCTCGCCAGCACAAAAAGACTCCACTCGCTTCAAAAACCCCCCTTAGTAACCTACTCGGCATTATCGATTTTTTATATTTTCCGTCATTATCGATTTTTAACATTTTATATATATTGTATGTATATATGTATAAACAAACACACCAACACACTACCAGCACAATACAACATCACACAAAGATCCCCCCTAACCTACACCCCGCCAGCTACAGCCCAACATTCGTCGTCACCCTCGCCAGCACAAAAAGACTCCACTCGCTTAAAAAACCCCCCTTAGTAACCTACTCGCCATTATCGATTTTTTATATTTTCCGACATTATCGACTTTTTACATTTTATATATATTGTATGTATATATGTATAAACAAACACAGCAACACACTACCAGCACAATACAACATCACACAAAGATCCCCCCTAACCTACACCCCGCCAGCTACAGCCCAACATGCGTCGTCACCCTCGCCAGCACAAAAAGATTCCACTCGCTTCAAAAACCCCCCTTAGTAACCTAATCCAACATTATCGATTTTTTTAAATTTTTCCGTCATTATCGATTTTTTATATTTTTTCTATATATTGTATGTATATATGTATAAACAAACACACCAACACACATAACAAAACAATACCCCAACACACACAAATCCCCCCTAACCTACAACCGCCAGCTACACCCCAACATGCATCGTCACCCCCGCCAGCACAAGACTGTACTCGGACTCTGAGAGCTCCTAGGCGTATGGCCGGCACGACCGTAGTAGTGAGGTTAGACGTCACCCTACAGCCCCCATAGACCAGCTAACGCCTCTTTGTCAATAAATATATAAAATGTATCTAGTGTTTTTTATTTCATATATATATAGTCTAACTGTTGTAATATATGTATATATGTATATATATATATATGTAAATATTGTCTACCTGTTGTAATATAAATATAGTCTATCTGTTGTAACATAAATATTGTCTTCCTGTTGTGTAACATAAATATTTTCTAATTGTTGTAATGTATGTATAACTATTTTGTATAAACAACAACACACAACAACCTACACACAATAAATAAACGCCCGCTTTTCCTTCATTGTCAGCTCCTTGAGTTCTTTCCTTTGGGCCATCAAAAAGGTTAGGTTAATTTTGTCAACGATAAAGTGTATAAAACATAGTCTGAGAGAGAACTTACAGTTTAGTAGTTGAATTACTATCAACCGGAGGGCAGTCATAGCAAGAATGAAGATTTTGCTTAGAAGTTGGTCTTTTTATACTGCATGTTTGCGAAAAAATCAAAGAGGTTAGGTTAATTTTCTTTGTCGGCAAGCATCATTCAAAAAGCAGTCAGAAAGCCTGTGCCGACAAAATTCAAAGACACTGATTTTTTTTAAACTGGTCAAGTAATAGAGGGTAAATTACTATTGTGTGTCATAGTCCAAGTGGTCAAGATACAACTTACAGAGGTGGTCAACTTACAGAGGTCGTCTTCCATTGAGTACATGTGGTGCGTGTCCGGTCTATGAAAATGTGGTCAACTTCGGGAGGTGGTCAATGTAGGGAGGTGGTCAACTATGGAGGTTCTACTGTGTTTTCAATCCTCATTTAATTTCTGAATGACTATATAAACATTTGAAAAGAGCCAACCAGAGACGGGTCTACTATTAAGCTTGAGCTTTAGGGCCCATAAATTGAAAAAAACAAATTTTTAGTGCGTGCAAAGTTAGTCAAATAATGAGCGTCCGATTGGTAGAGTGTTTAGAGCGCTGATCTCTCACGGCTTAAGTGCTGTTTCGATTCACGGTATCGTGGCGCCCCAGTCTACCAAGCCGTAAATGGGTACCTAACTTTGCTCTGATTTGTGGAAGGAAAAGGCAGTGACAAAGAGAACTGATTACCTCACCTCTCGATGCTGATCTTAGTATAATGAAGTCTCTAACACTTCACTCCCCTACAGCAGTACCTGCTATGGGACTACCTTGACCTTTTGTTATTTTAATAGAATTGACCTAATAAACAGATTATATCCTTTGTCTTTATATTGCTTTTCTATTTATGAAGTTTCCAGTTTTCTCTTTAATAATTTTCTTTCCCATTCATCAACACTTTTGGGTAAAGGGGGATATACACCCCTCCCTTCAACAGTTCAAGCTTCATTCCTTCAAATTGTAGATCAGCCACTGGAACAAACCCTTAAACTTGAAAACTAAATGACAACTCAAAGCGACAGAAGATTTCTTTGTCAAACATGGCAAAACCAGCACGTCCTTCAAGAGTTAATTGTAAAATAGGGTAAATACTTTCCTTTTCTTTTTTCCCGGACAACTTTTTGAATGAAGCGTCGTCTGAAGCAGAAGTTATCGTTCTTGAGTCAAGCCGATCTACGCATCTACCGCTTCGTTTTTTTTTTTTTTTTGTTTTTTTTTTAATTAATGAAGAAAAATATCTCGTTCAACCTCTGATGGGTTATAATTAAGATATATACTACTCGTCAAAAGTCAAGGGCCACTTAGAAAAACCTTGGTTGAAACCATAAAACAAATCTGATATAAACGTAATTGGTATAAGTCAAAACGGCATTTATTGAATACCAAATTGACATGTCACGTAAAGAAATGGAAACACACATTCAAACGCAATGAAGCTGTGAAGTGTGTCACCCACCTTTTCAAAAGTCACACAATAGATATTGGATAAATAGACATTTAAAAATCGGGTATGACCACCGTTTGCAGCAAGGCATTCAAGACAGCGTAGACGCATCGAGTCCACAAGGGTCCGAAGAGTATCCTGAGGAACAGCTTGCCATTCCTGAAGCAGAAATGCAGTCAGCTGTGCAACATCTATTGGCAGGGGGTGATTTGTTGACAATCTTCGACCAAGGACATCCCAGAGGGGCTCAATCGGAGAAAGGTCAGGTGAATGAGCTGGCCACGCTATCCTGATGATCCCATGTTGCTGAATAAACTCATTCACCACACGAGCTCGATGGGGTCGAGCGTTATCATCTTGGAGGATGGCATTACCACCTATGGCCTCCAGAGCAGGCTGAACAATTGATCTCAAGATTTTGTTCTGGTATCTTGGGCCGGTCAAGTTGCCTTGGATGATGTAGAGTGGGGTCCTGCCGTGTCTGTAGAAGCCTCCCCAGACAATGACAGAACCCCTATCATAACGATCCACCTCTCGAATTGTGTCATCAGTACATCGCTCTCCTGGTCGTCTCCAAACTCGAATCCTGCCATCATTGAATTACAGTGCAGCGAGATTCATCAGTGAAGAGAACTTGACTCCATTGTTGCCTTGTCCATCGGATGTGCTCGCGACACCAAGCAACACGGGCTCTGCGATGAGCAGGGGTAAGAGGGATTCTGACTGCAGGACGTCGAGCAGCCAGTCCAAATTCATGTAAACGTCTGCGAATGGTGCTTTGACTGACATTAACGTTTACAGTTTGTCTCAGCAGACATCTTAGAGTGGAACAAGTCACTGTTCGATGGCGCAGGGCTGACAACAAGAGGTACCGGTCATCATGTTATTGATGCATCTAGGGCGACCTGGCCGGTGGCGATTCTCAACACTTCCTGTGGCCTGAAATCTCTCTAAAATTCTTTGGATAGGAGAGTGTGACACTGCAAGCCGTCTAGCAACCTCACGGACAGATAAACCACTTTCAACCCACGCTATAGCCCTCATTCTTTGTAAGGTGTCAAGACTTCTTCTCGGTGGCATGGTTTTTGCAAGTGATGAAACTACCCTAAGTCTGCTGATTGTAAAACAAATTAAGAGTGAACTCTGTTCACGAAAAGTCGCCATTGCACGTGGAATGTCAATCAGCACGATTACTTCACCTGTTTGGTTGTACGGAAGTTTGAAAAAAACAGATTAAAAAATGTGAATTTATGGTCAGCAAACCAAATTGCACGTGATCACCATGGTTGTCGGTGAGTTGTTTTTATGCTTAACGTGCATAGAGGACTGTCAGAGGAAGATATTGCACCCATTTTTACTAAAAACTTCCTTCATTTAATCATTCTATGCACTTATATAAAAGTGTATTGAAATTAATAGGGTGGCCCTTGACTTTTGACGAGTAGTATATATTGTTTTCAATTCCAAATAATATGAACAACTGCCGATATGAGAAAGTGGCATCACATTTGTCAAATCATTGTAAATAGGGAAAATCACAATTACCAATTATGCTTGTATGTTAAAAACAAAAACAAACAAAAAACGAACAAAATCAAGCAGAAACTCTGAACAAGAATAATTTTAAGGTGGAGGGGTGTAAAGACCTGGTGGTTATAGTCTTCTTCTCCTTCTCGTTCGCTGTTGTTTAGTAATGTCTACACAAGAAGTCCGGTTCTCTGGATGTATGTTGCTGTGGTTGAAAGTTCGTCAACACTCCCAAACAGCTTTGTGTGGATGTGCGTCTCTGTGGGCCAATGTTCAGTCCGCAATTGACTAAGCATGTGGCAGTCTTACAGGATATGTTCGGTTGTCTGTGCTGCCTGTCCACACGTACATAAGGGTGATGGGACCAATCTCAGTCTGTATAAGTGACTGTTCAGTTATGTTAGGTCCTGTTCTAATACGGAACATGATCACCTGTTTTGCTCGATCAAGATAGTGATAGTTGTCTCTTTGTTGGTCAATTTTCCTCATGGCCTTTAAAAGGGTCTTCTTTTCCTGGAAGGTGATTGTTTGTTCTTTTTGTTCCCGTGTTGTTCCTTCTTTTGCTAACGTATCTGCTCTCTGGTTTTCTGGTATGCCACAGTGTGATGGTATCCACTGTAGCACTACCCTTCTTTTGATGTTTACCACATAGGGCTTTATTTAACTCTGGCAGTTTATCACTGTTGAGGGCTTGCAGAACTGACATTGCATCGGTAAGGAATACAACCTGCTGACATTGGCTTATTGTGTTATTTATTATTCCTGCAGCAATGCTTAAGGCCTGTACTTCAGCAGAGTAGTTTGAACAGAATATTCCAGTAGGTGAACAGGTGGATTCGTTTTCTTTGTCTGGATAGACCACATAAACTCCCGCGTCTCCGTTCTTCACTGCTTTGGTTGCAGATCCATCAGTTTATACTTGGATCCATGCTTCTCTGTGGTATAGTTCTTCAATCATGTCACATGCTGCTGTTTTCCTTTGGAGAGTATTTAGCTCTCCCATGGGGCAGGTGGTAGTTATGGAGGTCTTAATGCTGAAATTTTTATCTTGTTCCCATGGGGTTGGGAGGAGTGTGGGAATTATTTCCTTAGTGATGTCTGGTAGTTCATCCTTGTTTGTTCTAATTAGTTTTTTGGACCGATGCACAAAACTGCTTCTCTTCAACCTCCCACTGGCTAAATCTGTAAATCTAGTTTCATTGGATGTGCTGGCATGGTCTTGTACTTTTCTGCTTGGATCAGGGTCTTAGTGTCTCGTCTGTAGAATAAAGGTGGAATGCCTGTGATTTTTTCCATTTCGTTTATTGGTGGGGTCTTCATGGCACCCGTGATCAACCGAAGCGCTTGATTTTGTACCTTATCCAAGGCTTGTATGTGTGATTTGGCTGCTGTAGACCATGCTGCTGATCCGTACTCTAATAATGGTCTTATTGCACTTGTATAAACTTTCTTTAGTGTTGTTTCATTAGCTCCCCAACTTGATCCAGCTATTTTCCTCAGTATGGCAAGTTTTCTTCTTGCTTTGGCCTCTGTTCTCTCGATGTGGGGCCTCCATGTCATTCTCTTATCTAATGTAATGCCCAAGTACACCGGTTCCTCGTCTGTTTGGACATGTATATTTCGAAGTCGTATCTCTCCTGCTTTTGTCTTTGTTTGAGAGCGTGAAAAGTGTTGTTGAGGATTTTTCAGCGTTGATCTGCATCATCCATTTCTCTGCCCATGTTCTTATGTTCTCTGCCTTTTTATTCGCTTATTAGCGATAGTTAGATGTTCTTCTACACACCACACCACCAAGTCGTCAGGGTATAAGGCAGCTCTCACACCTTGTGGCAGATCGTGGATGAGGTCATTGATGAACACAAGGAACAGGGTGGGAGACAATACTGGGCCTTGAGGAACTCCGTGTTTTAGGAGGATTTTCTTGCTGTTGTGGCCTTCCATGGTGACGCTTGCTTTCCGATTGTGTAGGAACGACTGGATCCATTTTCTCATATTACTCTTGATTCCGTTTCTTTGCAGTTTTACTATTAACCCATCTTTCCATATTTTGTCAAAAGCGTTTTGGAGATCTATCCATAGGGTAAAGACTTTTTTCTTTTCTTGGAAGGCATCTTCGACGATCTGGGACAGGTATGTGATTTGGTCTTCTGTGCTGCTGCACTCTCTAAACCCTGTTTGCTATGGCACCAAAATATTCTCGGATTCCAAGTACCATTTCAATCTTCTGTTGATCATCCTCTCCATTGTCTTACATACACAGCTAGTTAGGCTTATTGGTCTGTAGCTGGTGGCCTTCCTGTTGTCTTTTCCTTTCTTTATGATGGGGCACATGAGCGTCTCTCTCAATTTCTGTGGCACACTCCCTGTCATCCAACTGTAGTTGTATATCTGCAACAGTTTGCTCATTGCTGTATATCCTAGGTGTTTTAGCATTTCGTTGGTTATACCATCCGGGCTGGTGATTTCCTGTCTTTAAATTTCCACAAGGCTGTTTTTAACTTTTCCATAGTGAATGGTTTGACATGACGTCCGGACAGTTTTCATTAATTCTAGTGTGGGTGGTTCTAGTTATATGACTGACTTTAACAGATATTTAATTGACTTTCACCTGATAAAAGTCATATGTATTGTAAGAACAGCATCAGACCTTCACATTCCCAACTACTATATACCGCTTTGTCTTTCTCATGCTGTAATACCAAATCCTCTCCTGTTGTATTTATTGTAATGGTAATTGGTCGGGCAGATAAAGTAAGTGAAAATTTACAACTGTGTGTCTGTTATTTTTTCCCATATAACGGCGGTTTGTTCATAATTTATGTGTTGTTTAATTTTGGTATTTAAACCTAAAAGGGAGCTAGGATGGGGCGAATAAAAGGTGGGAGTATGTTAGTTTGTATTTCATTTCATACTATTAGTGTATAACTTCAGCTGGGGTAATTCTTTTGTTTTATGCGTAACCAGTTATCTCCTTACTTTTATCTATTAAAATTTTGATTTTAATATTTTAACTACGTCCATCTATTTATATTTTTCTGTATTTTACTTACTAACAATTAGGTGCTGACGTTTGCTACCAAAACAGTATAAATATGTGTTCTCCTGCTCCAAATGGTTCCAAGGAGTTTCCGATGAGACAACAAACTAAGAATGACCTCCACCCCAACCAGTCCTCTTACTTTATTTAAAGAAAGTCTATGTTAAGCATACATTTACCTCCTCATTTATTGACAAATTAAAGTACTAGATCTAGAGAGACTGTCCGATTGGTAGAGTGGTTAGAGCACTGACCTCTAGAGGTATCGCGTTCGAAACACGATAGATCACGCTCCTGTCTACCCAGCTGTAAATGGATACCTGACTGCACTTGAGTTAAATGAAGCGAGGAAGGAAACTGGTCACCCCATCTTTCGAAGCTAGACCTACTATAGTGAAGTCTCTAACACTTCACTCCCTACTATAGTGAAGTCTCTAACACTTCACTCCCTACTATAGTGAAGTCTCTAACACTTCACTCCCTACTATAGTATCTGCTGTGGGATTATTTTTTTACATGCTTTTCTTTAACTCGCAACGTATGTCACCCTGTTGTCACCTTCAAATCTTGCAATCGATTTTTCAATCACTTCCAGATGAGCAATAGCTCTGAAAATTAGCGTAATTGTGTATTCCCCATGACAATACAATAACCAGTCGTAAAAATTAATAAAATTGAAATTAATATTAATTATTTTTGTTTGTATAAAAAACAACACTAAAATGGGCGATAACGGCAAATAATCTAGGTGTATTCTTTCCAACAAGATTGTCTCTCTTGAAATTTTCTTCCCCCCCCCCCCCCCCCCCCTCCCCCGACATACACACAACTGACAAATACATTTTAAAAAATGTAATGTACAACTATTATTAAAATAAAAATACAAATATTCACTTTCCGTGTAATATACAGAATAAGGAAAGCCACCTCCTGTGCTGTGGACTCGTTTATCGCAAACTGATAATGTCATTAGCGGATCGATTACATTTGACTTAAATTTAAAAACAACAAAAATTAAAAATAAAATATTTTAAACACAGGCTTTTAATGCACTTAAAACCCCAAAATAATTTTTCAAGGAGTTTATAGCTTGCATTAAAAATGTAACATCAAAGTGACAAAAAGCCTGGGGCGCTTAAGCGCTCATCATATATTTTATCCATAGGTGTCTAATGAAGTATAAAGCAGAAGTTAATTTCATATAGAATCAGCGCCCCAGGCTTCTTTCCAAATCACTTCTGTGATTAAGTGATTGCGTCATTAATAGGCTGGACTGCCCATGGTAACTTTCCGGTGTTATGTCTTGCGAGTCGCACTAATGACACGTCATCGAAGCATCATTTTTTGGTGATGCCTAGATGGCAGGTAGGATAGTGTGATTCGCTTGCATAGCTAGTCGGGGTTGTCGCACTGAAGGTTCTGGGTTCGAGTCCTAGGTAAGCCACTCACGTCAGTTGTTTCTCTGTTGTCTAGTGTTCTACTTCTTTATTTCTTACGAGTGCCTGAAAACATACCTTTATGTTTGTCTAATATTTATTTACTGTTTACAGGCCTCGGGTTTCACTTCACTTATGTATTAGAAAGATCGCATTTATGCCAATTAAATCAAGAGTACACTAAAATTACTCTCGGCACTGAGTTAAGACAACCAGCTTCTATATTAAGAAAATGGTAATTACTCTAACACCCATAGAAGTGAAAAATAACAATATTCCATGCTTTAAAATGGCATTTTCGGAATTGAAAATATAAACGATGAAAGATAGATTTTTTTAAAAAGTTCTCGCTGACTCATATCAGTTATGAAAAGATGACCGCTTAACAATTTTTTTTATTTTTTTTTTTAAACAAAGTATCCCGTTCAACCCTTGATGGGTTATATTTAGGATATGTAGTGTAATAAATTCTAGACAATAAAATCTGATTTATAGTATCTTCTTCCCCCCCCCCCCCCCCCCCCTCTCTCCCCCCCACCCCCCCCCCCCCCCCCCCCCCTCAGTCGAAATCGAGTAAATCAAATCCAAAATTGTGTGAATGTATGTGTGCGTGATGTCCACTTTCCAAGAAACAAATAAACCATTACAATAAAAAAATAACAAACAAATACAAACAACAATAAAATGAAAGAAATCGAAAAACACAGTAGTAGTCTCTCAAAACTGCCCTGTTGCCAACAAGGTGAAAAGGGGTGAGAAAGAACGGGGGTGTCCGAGACTACATCAAATCCACCAAGTATCCGCCATCAGACTACCCCTTATCCTCACACCACCATTGATCCTTATATATACTGAAGCAATTTAAAAACGCACCACTATTACGAGATACTGATGCCGAGAAGCTGGAAAAAAAGTGTGGGAATGGATTTTCCCCGTGTTTGTTATGAGGTAGAGAGCGAATGGCTGCTGGAATGGAAAGTGCATGATTCAACCCACGGGTTTGTGTACAGACTACATGAAAACCATGAAAGTTACACGTGCAACACGATTCCCAACAGCTATGACCCTGAAAATGTGTATGCGTTGTGGCATTATACTCGGTATAAAAAGGCCGTTGAGACAAAACACCCAGTACATGTGCTTGAAATGCCACGACTATCTGAAAACGACCGCCAACGAGCCATTGGTATGTTGGAGACCGGAATGAGCTCGCGGGCCATTGCCAGAAGGATGAATTGCCACCACAGCACTATTGTACGTCTCAATGAACGTTACGGAACCACTGGCAGTGCCCGGGATAGACTTCGGAGTGGCCAACCACGAGTTACTACCCCTGAGCAAGATCGTCATATTGTGCTGAGTCACCTAAGGAATCGTTCTCTCCCGGCAAGTCAAACAGCAAGAGCAATAGAGGGTAGACGTGGGCAAGTCTCTCGAATGACAGTCATACGACGACTCAGAGATACAGGCAAGACGACCTTATGTTGGGCCAAACTTGACTCACAGACATCGTCAGCAGCGCCTGCAATGGGCAGAGCAACATGTCAGATGGACTAGACTGCAGTGGAATGCTGTCCTATTCACAGACGAGAGCAGATTCAACATATCCTTTGCTGATGGACGTATGCGGATTTGGCGACGGTGTGTAGAGCGCTTTGCAGATTCCTGTGTTCGTCAGCACAACCGATTTGGAGATGGCAGTATTCACATTTGGGGAGGATTCAGTTTTCACCATCGCTTGCCTCTTCACGTCTTCCGTGGAAATGTTAATGCTGTGACATATCGAGATGAGGTTCTGGATGCATTGGTTGCTCCTGCGTTCACAAATTATCCAGACTTGCAGCTTCTCCAGCAGGATAACGCATGTGCGCAAACAGCATGCATTACGCAGCAATATCTACAGCAGCAGAACATTGTGACGATTGATTGGCCTGCCCTATCACCAGACATGTCCCCTATAGAACATCTGTGGGACGAGCTTGGACGCAGAGTCTACAGGCAAGGTTCTCCAGCTAATCTGCAACAGCTCGAAGCTGCTCTTACACGTGAATGGGACTTGATTCCCCGGAATTTCCTTCAGAGACTTGTGCGTTCCATGCGGAGCCGCTGCCAAGCTTGTTTGCAAGCATACGGTGGACATACCAGATACTGAGGATAGTGTGAATGAATTTTTTCATTGGTTGCATTTTTGGTTTTCTCCCTTGCCTGCACAGAATGCAATGAATTTCATAACAATCAAATGTACAAATTAATGACCAGCATGGATTCATAGGAAAATGAATAAAGATTCAAAATATGTAAACTTGTAAACACTTATATTTACATTTCACACTCTGTTCCTGGATTATACAGGTGGGGCGTTTTTAATGTGCTTCAGTATATAAATTTTAGTTCTTGTTAAATACTGTTTGACTATATTGTGCCATTCTCAAATTCTATCTATTCTCAACGAATTGCATGCCTGTAAATAATTTAATATTGGTTTTCTCTGTTGTTCATACTCCGACATTTTAGTAGAAAAGGCTCAATATTATTTTTTTCTAGATACTCGGAACAGTAAGGTTCTTCTATTCTAAAATAGCCCATTCCTAGTTGCAGTCTCAGAAGTATCTTATTGCTAGGAATTTTTAGTTCTCTAGATACCTGACACGTTATTGTTGGAGCCTTGAACAATTTACATTTTTTAACAAGTATAATTTGCTTAAGAAAAATGTCTTCTTCTTCTTTTGTCCTTAGCCACCGACTGTCAAAGCAGTCAGTGGCCATCACGCCTGGTGGCATCTTGTAGGGCAGCAACAAACTACTTCCACTTTGTTCGGTCGGCGGCCATCCTTCGTACAGTGCCCCAACTCTGGTTCATTCTTTGCATCTCGGCCTCCACAGTTCTCCGCCAAGTTGTTTTTGGTCGGCCTCTCTTTCGCTTTCATTCGGGGGTCCATAGCATAGCTGTTCTTGTGATGGCATCGGGGTCTCTCCTGAGGCCGTGGCCAACCCAACTCCAGCGTCTGCCATCTGTGATAGTGTGCATGTCCTCCTGGTTACTCCGAGTAAGTAGTTCTTGGTTAGATATAATATTCAGCCAAAAGATTCGGAGAATTTTACTTAGACAGATTGTGTGGAAGGAGGACAGTTTCAAAATTTCCTTCTCTGTTACTCTCCAGCATTCCGCACCATACATAAGCACAGAAAGTACACAGCTCTCATATAGGTCTAATCTTAATTTGGTGTTTGTGCTGTACTGGGAAGACTTCCAGATATTGTTGAAACTATCAAAGGCTGTTCTCGCTTTATTCATTCTGTTCTTGATGTCTTGCTTGTTCCGCCATCTGGTGTTACTATGCATCCTAGGTATGTAAATGTGTCCGTCTGTTCCAGCTTCTGGTTCCTTATTGTTATGGGCTCAGGACTGCCCACACCGTGTGTCATGACTTCTGTCTTCTTTAGACTGATGTTCAGGCCCACCTGCTGGCTATACTTATTCAGTCTGTTTTTTCTTAGATGTGTTGATGTGAATGTGCGAGTAGTGCAATGTCATCTGCATATTTCAGATCTTCAAGTGTAGAAAACGTTGTTCATCTAACCCCTCTTTGGCCGCCCTCTGTTGTCTGGCGCACCACCCAGTCTATGACTGTCAAAAATAAAGTTGTTGATAAGGGGCATCCCTGTCGTACTCCTGTCTTCACCTCAAAAGTTAGATTGCTCAACCCAACACTGCATGTAAAGTTAGCATAGAGGCTTTTTATGATGGAAACAATGCAGCTGGGAATTCCATAAGCCCTCAGTATTTTCCATAGGCTGTCCCTGTGTATGCTGTCAAAAGCCTTTTCAAAATCAACAATTTTAATGTATAGCTGTTTCTGCCATTCCGAGCACTGCTCTATAATGTTCCTGAGGGTGAATATATGATCTCCATATCTTCTGTTCTTTCTTAATCCTGCTTGTTCTTTCCTCAGTTTATGGTCAACTGCTTTTGAAATTCTCTGGATGATTATCCTGCCTAGTATTTTACTGAGAAATGAGAGGAGAGTAATTCTTCTCCAGTTGTTGCAGTCTGCAAGGTCGCATTTCTTGGGCAATTTAACAATTCTTCCTTTAAGCCACTCTGTTGGTGTTGTCTCTGTTTTTCAGACTTGTGCAAATAGTGGTTCTTAAAGTTCTGCTGCAAGTTCAAGATCTATCTTGAATAACTCAGCATTTAAATTGTCGTGACCAGGAGCTTTTCCATTCTTTAACACTGTCACGGGTTGCCTCCCCTAGCTCTGTAGTAGTGGTCCAACAGTGACCAAAATCTAGAGTATCTAATATGGGTCTTCAAAGGTGTCTACCTTCGCACATGATTACTCTTGGCAGATTTGTAGATAGAAGGGTAAAGATGCTTCTACCTCGAGGGAGGCTTCACAAGATATTTCAGAAGTCAAGAACAATGCTGAGCACGTTAACTTTTTATCTGACTTCTGTGAAGATATATATTGTATGATTTAGCTCGTTCAAACCCCAGCTGATTTAATTCAGCGAAATTCCTCTTATTAGCTCGATATAGGTATATATATATATATATATATATATATATATATATATATATATATATATATATATATATATATATATATATATATATATATATATATATATATATATATATATAGATGAATATACACTATAGGTTCTGAGTCTTACGTGTGCCTTTCGCTCTGTAATAATTAATTCAACTATGAATTTGTCAAAATCAATATATACAAATTTAATGATCAATTACTTTAACACTTGTAAATAAATGTACGTTGGTGATATTAAAAAATAGGTTTCTTCACAGAAATTATTTAGGCTTGATGAATATAGGCAAATAAAGTTCGGTCGTGTTTGTCCTGTTAAAATTGGGACTTGTCACGATGCTGAAGTGCCGATGCTGCTTTTCCGTAGATTCGTCTCTGTGGTGGGGCAAGTTTGCAGATCAATTCATGAAGTAACCTCTCCTAATGGATTGCAGGTTTGCAAATGTCGATCCAGTTCTTGAACCACAAAATGGTAACACAGCAAATGGTCTCTGCGGGTCGTACCAAATAGTCTGGTCTCCTCGTACTGGTACCACAAACTTTAGATGGAATAAAAGAACAAATTCCGCTGCTAAGTCTTTGTTTTCCTGATGTTAATCAGGCGCCTTTCCCGCTGTCCGTCAGCCGTTTGTTTTCTCAGATTTTTATACTCTCCCTGAGCGTATAGCATATCACCCAAGGGATATGATGAAAACTCACCATTATTTCAGTTGATTTAATGAAAATTTTTTGGCTGGACAGCAGCAAGTGGCTTGTGCCTGATGCAACATAGTAAGTTTACGCACATTCACACAATGATAATATATGCACAACTACACATGTTGATGTAGTCATCACTCACTACCTGCTCCATTTGGAGTCAGGGGTTACCTCTTCTTTTGGTTCTCTGAGAGAACCCGCATGAAGTAATCCCCATCGCTTGCTGTGATGGTTCATGAATGTATCATTTTCACATGCTAAGGTTGCCAGCCTCGCATGGACTTTTACCACCACCAGCAAGTACAAACAGGTCAAATTCAAAGCATAAAAATATGGTACAACTCACCTCAGTAATTTAGAAATCTTAGACTTCTTGCTCAGGTAAATAGTCTTGGCAACTTGATATAGATGCATAGAACACACGTCGGGGTATTTAGTTCTATTAACAATCCCTCTGCGACTTTGTGAGTAAGTCCTGTATAAGTTTGGTTTATGTATAAATAACTCAGGATTTCCTTGCTATAGTGTTCAGATGTGTTCCCCTAAGTCCAGTTCTATATATAATCAGAATCTTTACTTATATTGTTTCATGCTTCAGTCCGAGTTGTCTGCTTGACGATTTCGAGAATGCAGTGCCGTATGTCTAAAACGTTCTACATTATATTTCAAACTTCACCCACACACTCTTGTTGTCTGCTACTTGGCAACTCCCAATCAGAGCAATTGTATACGACAACTCGAATTGCCAAACCAATGGCATTCAAAGTACATGTTATGATAGAGTAGTAATTATGGAATTTCCTGCGTGACTCATACGTTTGAGAATTTAAACAGCCCCTTCCCATATATGGAATTGTGATTTCCGTAAAGTGTTGTCAAAGTTTATTTATATCACACTTTCCGCTCACTCTTCAAAATGTCTTCCAAGGTTGCGTTTATCTATAATCCCCTTTCTCAAGTAATTCGAAAGTCTGATTATTTAGTTTATCAGACTCTGCCGATCTCTTGTATCAATCCGACTGCCTGTCTGGACAAATCGTGTTCTATACAATTAAACACAAATTGCAAGTCCATTCTACTGTCGTCGAGTCGGAAGTGATTATGCAATCTTAAGCAAACACTTCATGCTCGCATCTACCTGGAGACAACATTGGCATGATCACGGTTAGTGATTTTATTAATCCCTCAGGGATGGGCGATGGCCTGCATCGAAGTGTGAAACGTGAATAATGATAGCAGGAAAAAAAGGATAACTATTCTGAGTAGAGGATCGGCACGAAATTATGTGCGTTAAATATGCCGAAATAATAGATAATAAAGGCGATGAGAGGACATTGCGCAAAAACAAACGAGCCATAATGTGACAAACCCTTTGATAGCTGTAATGATTTCTTCTCTTCGTGGAAGGTCTGTATGTACGTCTAGATCATTTTCAGCCTCAGAAACATTGAGTTGCGTCTCTGGTGGTTCTTTATTCAGTGTTTCTCTAAAGTGCTCTGCCTATCTTGTTTCCTTCCCCTGTGCTGTGGTGATGAGACTTCCTCGCTTGTCTCTCACTAACATAATATTGCTTGCACCCCGTTTTCCAATGATAGTTTTAGTTACTTTTTATACTATGCTTTGTTCATTTCTCAGTGCTGCCTCTTCTGTCTGTCTTGCAAGATCGTCCAGAAATTTCCTTTTGTTGGCTCGGGTTAACGTTTTACTTCCTTGTCCAGCTGACTGTACTGCTCACTAGATATTTCCTTTAACGTGGGAGACTTTGCTTCTTTTTTCTTTCTTTCCATTTCTTTTCTCTTCGAATTGGTGTTTGTTATGATTAAAATTTTTAACGATTATGTAGGTATTACAGTAAGCTCGACCGGGCTCCTTTTCTGATAATTTTATACGGACTTACTCACTAATAAAGGAAGTGACGTCATACCGATATGGTGTAGAAGCTGACGCGAATATTTGAAGCAGAAGTGGGTGATCGTCTGCTAGGAGAGATGCAGCTTGTGTTTTAAAGTGAGCGGACGTATTTGTATTGAGCTCCTGCAGTCTACTGTGTTTTTCCTGCATCATTCCATAACTAGGGCATCAAGATACTATGTTGAGGTGACCCTAGTTTATTCTAGTCAGGTAGTATATATAGTTACGAAGATGTCAAGTGTACGATGAGAATAAAGCCTGCATAAATGCCAGGCCAGCGCTTGATAGTGAACGGACTGGAAGACTTACTATTACTGCATTTGCCATTGGGCCTATATTCTATGTTATGAAGCTATGTCTCAAGTAAAATAAACTGTGTATCGTAAATTGTGAAGAAGGTGTTGTCAGCTCCCTGACGTTATGCTGATACGTGTTGTTTGACTACCCCTAGTGTGTACTTTGGCCACGGAGACCTTCTCCGAACTTTAATAAATTACGGCGCGCATCAGTAATTGGTGGCCTCTAGCCGGGATCTGAACGCATCATTTTGAACTGTTTCAAGTAGGCCAAGTATTTTCAAGTCTGAGGATTAATATTTTCAAGAGGAGGAAATGTTTCAAGAGAATATATTTCAGGATGGCGGTTCTGGTCGGCTACGAAAATATTTGATTTCTAAGTCTAAACCTGGTTGCTGCATCAGTGAACTGTTTTTTTTTCCGGAGGATCAGACGTTGGACCCAGGAGAAATTTTTTTCACAAACCAGATAAGTAAATTTATTGATTCATGCAGCTTGAGTTTTAAAAAAATCTATTTGACAGGGTTCTTTTTATTACATGTTTTATGTATATCTGTACTTACATGTTTGTTTGCTAGGCAGGTTGGTTGGCGAGAGAACCGTGCATTCACAATACCAATCCTATGGTCGTGAATTCTTGCTTGTTCTATAGGGTTGGTGTATAGTCTTCTCAGATAGTAGGGCCGGCAGTCCAAAGCTGTGTGTTTTACTGCTACTACTGAGTTCACTATAACCATTTCTGTTAGCTGTTTTGCCATGTTTATTTGTAAATTTGTATTTTATTTGGTTTATTTTTCATTATTGTTTGTGAAATTTGTGCACCTCATCTTGCTATCTTTCATTTATTAGATGTATTATATGTTGTAAAATTGTGCTTGAAGTGTCATAAGTGTGGTAGAACCAAATTTATTTCATTTTTCTACAGTTCATAAATTTCTGCCTTGATTTATTCATTAATATTTTCTTGGTTTGGCTCTTTCTACTGTTCTCCTGTATTCTTATTTGTATTGCTATTTTTTTCTCTCCTAATGTACCATCTATAGTTCAATGCAGTTGATTGATATTGATTGGTGAAAGATTTGGTGGTGATATTGTTCACATATTGAAAATATACATTAATTAAATTACTATTTGACAGGTTTAATTCACAATAACAGTGAATTATGGCTACCCTGGAATATTTTACTAAGATTAGTAAAGACTTTGATATGGTGGGAGAAGCTCTAAAAACCTGTGCTCTGGCTGCGACAAATTAGGTGTTACATTGCCTTAGGTTATACAATCTTTTATACCATGTCTGCTTTGGAGTATTTTCTCAGACGAGGTAAGGAGTTCGGTTTACAAGGACCAGCTCTTAAAGCATTTATCATGCAACAATTGGAAAATGAAGAGACTGGGAAACTGGATGATATTGCTGAAGAAGAAGAATGGTGGAACAGAGAAGAAGAGTTGTTGGAGATTATTGCAGCAAGAGAAAAAACTATCAGCGAATTAGACAAGGAGTTGGGATTGCTCAAGGTTCAGGCCAATACTGATGGGGCTGAATTAATTAAATTCAAATTAGAGCTTGTCAATTCAAGGGCTGCATTAGGATCAGCCATGAGTAGAAATAAAACTTTGGAATCTGAATATGATAAATTGAATACTAATGCCTGCTTTCAAGGGAAAATGAACGAACAACGGTCTCATATACAGACGTTGTTATCTGAAGTTGCTAGTCTAAAACTCAGTGTTCGGGAGGCTGACGTTTTAAGATGAGTAATCCACTCCCAGAGCATTATGATTCAGGAGCTTCGGTCAGAAGTCTCTCAATTACAACTACATGTGTTGGTGGAAAAGAAGAAACGATTAAAGAAAATGGCAAGAAAAAGAAAAGTTCTGAGAGAAATGGAAATGGAGAGGAGGATACAAATAGCAACTCAATCACAGAGTGCTCAACTTCCAGAGTTGAGGTTGGAGGTGAATCGTTTGAGATCACTGCTTCAGGACACAGTAATGGCAACCCAGATTGAACGCTCCTATGTTCCCCTCGACAATAGATATAAAGACAATTTAGCTCCATCAGAAACCTTACTACATTTGGAGGGATGTCAAATTACTGAACTCGACAAAGTAAAAGTAAGACAATGTGAAGAAATTTCACAAAAAAGATAATCAGGTGGTCAAGTTAAATGAGACGCTAGATGATCAGGTTTTACACATAAATGCTGAAATAACTATCTTGAAGAGGAGAGTGGATGATTTGGTTGAGGTCGGTCTACAGGATAGATCATTGTCACACACTCACGGTGACAATGGTAAGGGTCAACAGGCCCACAGTATCAAATGTATTAATAGAGGTTCAACACATCGTAAAAAGGTAACATTATCTTTTAGGGGCAGATACAACTTCTCAAGGTCTGGTCATTACGACACTGCCTGTGATAATACATGGCGTCGTGCCGATAACAGTAATGGTATTGCGTCAAGCTGCCCAACAGATCGTTTTCTGCCAATTAAGAAAAGTGAGGTCATGATACATGATTCAGCAACACACAGATTTTAGTGCGTTCTTGTGCGCGGTTTACTTTTATTATCCTGTTTGTTTCAGATCTTGACTATCTCACCTGCTTGTTTCTTACGGTGTCGGATGGTATAACTTCATTAATTTTTCAACTTATTTTGCTTGGCATTCCTTCATTTCACATTTCAGATATCTCCTGGAGAACAGAGTCACACAGGTTTAAGTGATGACGATGTTGATCAGGTGTCATGTTCACTTTGGTCATATACTCTTCAGTCAAAACTGTATATTTGGCTGCTTGTGTTCCTTCTTTCCGTTGTCTCTTTACTATATGGTTCTTCTTTGTCTTTTAGGAACTTCAAGGATATTAATATTACTTTGGATTTTTTCTTTCAGATGCTGACATATCATGATTTCATCTGGTACGTACTGGCCACTACATTGGTTAGTGTGGCGGCATTAACAATGTTGTTTCTTTCTTCAGGTGCTACAAGTCGTGTTACACCATTTGCAGAACAAAATGTCTTCATACTTGTTCATTTACAGGGACGTGAGTGTATTCTTCACACTAATCATTTACAGGGGGTCTTGTTTCCCATCTTTACTTATGATGAGGCTCATAATGTTGTACATTTTAATGGTCATTGTTATGAAGAATGCTAACAAGATGGGACTATGCTTTGACTGTCGCAAACTTAAACACTATTTTCTATGCTGTACCTCTCCCTTTGTTGGATTCTTTGTTGGATAGACTATCTACAGCAACTTTTTTTTCAGTAAATTTGATTTATAATAAGGATATTGGCAATAAAGCTTTCGCTACACCTTTGGGATTGTTCCAATTTAATTTTATGTCTTTTGGTCTCGTCAACGCTCCTGCGTCTTTTGTTCGTATCATGAGAAAAATGTTCACCTATATTGATAATATTTGCCTTTTCCATGAACCTTGGGAAGAGCATGTTCTTGGAATTCAGTCTTTATTTAATACTCTTCGTCTCCATATTCTTACTGCGAGACCTTCTAAAACTCAAATATGATTCCCTGAAATTTCTTTTCTTGGTCACAAAGTGGGAGGCGGTTTTCTTAAGCCTGAGGATTCTACTTTCCAGGATCTTGTATCTAGAAATTCCTAAGACAAAAAAAAAAAAACAGGTTCGCAGTCTTTTAGGTCTTGTCGGATTCTACAGAAAGTTCTTAGCTAATGTTTCAGAAATGACTTCAGTTCTGTCTTCCTTATTAAGGACGAACTCTCCATATAAGATTGTTTGGACTCACTCGTGCAATGATTCATTAAATTTATGAAAATCATTTTTCTCTAGATCACCAATTTTAAGATTGCCTGATACTAGACTTTCTGTTATCCTTACGGTCGACACCTCTAGTTCGGGGATCGGCGGTGCACTTTTGCAGGAATTCGATGATTGTCTTCATCCAATTCTGTATGTCAGTCGTAAATTGACACCAACAGAAAAAATACCCCGTCGTCGAGCGGGAGTTACTAGCGGTGGTGTATTGTTTTGCAAAATTGCAACGCTATCTTATTGGCGCGAAATTCGTTTTGAAGACAGACCTTTGGGCGTTATTCTATCTTAAAACTGCGAAATTTCGTAACGATAAAGCAGCCAGAGCAGCACCCGCTCTCCAGCCCTATGATTATGAAATTCGTGCCATCACAGGCCACCCGTGTTACCGGGGTCCGAAAGGATAGCAAAGAATAGTAATACTGTTCCCTGCCATGCATGTCGTAGAAAGCGACTAAGGAGGGTTGGGCATGGGGCTGGTTACCCCATCCTGTAAAAAATTTAAACCACAAACAACTTCAACAAACATGGACAAGTCAATTAAGGAAAATAAAACACAGCCATCCAAGACAGGGGAAGGTCCTCTCACAGGGAGGCGTATGATGCAACACAGAGAAAGCCGAAAGGAGTCTGTATTACTGATAACCTTCTTTCTTCTAGGAAAACTTACAGATTTGGCACCTGGAATGTTCGGACATTAAACGAACAAGGGAAAATGGCACAAGTAGCAGCAGAAATGAAGGAATATAAAATCGAGGTTCTGGGACTATGTGAAACAAAGTGGAAGGGGGTAGACAGGAAGAAACTCATCACAGGTGAATTGGTGTTGTCCTCAGGACATGAAGACGAAAGTTCACACCACAGTGAAGGGGTAGCTCTTATGTTATCTAAAGAAGCACAGAAAGCACTCATTGAATGGGAAGCCGTTGTACAGAACTGATAGCCACTTTGAGAATAATAGTTGAACAAAGTCTGGAATGGAATTCACCACTATACATCGGATTTGTGGACTACGAAAAGGCATTTGACAGTGTAGACAGAGAATCACTTTGGAAATTGATGAGGCATTATGGAGTACCTCTGAAGATCATTAATTTAATAAAGAAAACATATGAAGACATGACATGCAGAGTTCTTCATGAAGGACAGCTTACAACCGTTTGGGATAAGAACAGGAGTGCGACAGGGATGCCTCTTGTCTCCATTTCTTTTCTTACTAGCAATAGACTGGGTTACGAGAACATCGACAACACACAACAGAAATGGAATTCAGTGGACTCTGACTAAGCAGTTGGATGATCTGGATTTTGCTGATGACTTGGCTCTTTTATCCCATAACCGTAATCAGATGCAGGACAAATTGAAAACACTCGATGAGAGGTCACAACAATTGGGTCTAAAAATACACAGGGAAAAGACAAAAATAATGAGAATAAATGCAGGTAATGATAACAGGGTTGAACTTGAAGAAACACAAATACAAGATGTAGAATCGTGCACATATTTTGGCAGCAATATAGACAAAGTTTGAGTGACAGACAGTGATATCAAAATAAGAATACAAAAAGCAAAAGGAGATTTCATTGCATTGGGAAATATATGGAGATCAAGGGAAATCGGATCCAACACGAAAATAATATGTGCAGTTTTGTTTTCGTTATTTTTCGCTTTCTTTAGTTTTGTTGTGATTTGTTCGTATTTGTAGATCTACCCTGTCCTATAATTTAGTTCTATACACATTTATATTTATACACTGTGACGTCATTTGTGTTGTTTATTTCATCGCGGTTATCATCACAGGTTCTGTGATTATTTTTTTCAGTTTTCTATTTAATTTAGTTGATTTCTGCGAATGTTTTCGTATTGTTTTTCTTGATTGTCTTTTGTTTATGTTGGTGGTTGACATATACTATAAAATATAGTTGATCATACACTACTAGCTGTGTAGTGAACTTAAGAGAAATAATCAACTGATGACTAATTGTTGTTACTAAAGGTACACAGTTGATTATACAAGACCTTATTTAAAGGCTTGTTTCCAACAGAGATTGGGATTGTGAGCTAATTAGTCAAGTTCATTTAGAACTTGTTCCTGTTTACTTGGAAATAGATTACATTATTGTTTCAAGTGATTGCTATTATTATTAGACATCATGTCTACATTGGAATACTTTATTTCACAAGGGAAATCCCTTGATAAGTCTGGCAAGGAATTAGAGGAGTTTGCAACTGCTCAATTTGCCATGGTATTAAAGTCAGACGAAAAGAAGCAAAAAGAGGAAAATAAATGGAAAGCAGAAGTTGAACAAAAGAAGATAGATGCTGAGAATTTAAGATTGCAGATGCAAGCTGAGGAGTGAAAAGCTGCTGCTGAGGAGAAAAAAAGCTGCTGCTGAGGAGAGAAAGCTTCAAATAGAAGAAAAAAAATTAGAAGCTGAAGAAAAAAGATTAGAAAGAGAAGCTGAGGCTGAACAAAAAAGATTAGACAGAGAAGCTGAGGAGAGAAAAGCAATGAGAGAACATGAACATCAAAAAGAACTTTTAGCATTTGAGTTAGAAAAATTGAAATTGACAAGTATGAGTAATGTTAATCAGTCAAGTGGTAATAGTGGTAAACCCTTTACTTATAAGGTCAAGGTACCAGCGTTCAATCCTTCCAGTGACGATATTACATTCTGGCTGGATCGTTTTGAACGTTCTTGTCGAACTCATAATGTGGATAAATCACAATATGCTAACCAGTTGTCAGAAAATTTGAAAGGTGATTCTCTAACTAGTTTAAGTTTGGTTGAAGAGGCTGACAAGGATAATTATGATGTTATTAGAGCAGCTTTACTAAAAAAATATCAATTAACAGAGGAAGGTTACTGTACTTAGTTTAAGAAAATGGTACCTGAATCAGGGGTAGAATTCTCAGAATTCATTGCAAGGACACGTCTTACATTTAATCGTTGGATTGAGTTGTCCAAAACAGAAAAGACATATGAAGCCCTTATGGACTTGTTGCTCAGGGACAAGATTATGTCAAGTGTTAATAAATCATTCCTTGAATTCCTACATGAGCGTAAACCCAAGACACTAAAAGAAATGGAAGAATATTGTACCCAATACGTCACGGCACATCCGGACGTAGCTTTTAGCAATGCTAAGGTTAAAGAAAGTATGCCAGTTGCATCAGCAACACCATACAACCCTAATTATTCACACAAATTTCAGGGACCTCAAAACAGGTTTGATAAAAAGGTAACCATAATAGTTATCAAAACCAAGGTAACCAATCATTTCAGGGTTCTTCTGCGAAGTACTGGAGACGAGCTGACAGCCCTCGATTCAGAGGTGGTCATAATTATAGGAATTTCCGCAGAGGAAGTCATTATAGGAACTATCCAAGTTATCCATCATGGAGACAACAAGACCATAATTATAGAGATACTCATTATAATGAATATGATAATGGTAACCATGAGAATTATGACTCAAACCCAAATAGGGGTTACAATAGAGGAAATAATAATGATTACAGAGGCAATAATAATCGAGGTAGATCACAATACAAAAAACATAAATCTCATTATCAGGCAAACTCTGCACAGCAAGAGTCACATGAAGCCTATAAACAGACCAAAGATAATAATGATGCTAATAATATGGCATGTTCCGCTTTTGATTTTGGGAGAGCATCTCAGTGCCCCCAATGCAAAACATTATTTGAACCAACTACGGTATCCACTTTAAGTTGTGGCCATCCTCTTCCCGCTCTTCCTGCGTCAGTCGCGCATGATGGAAGAGGTTCTCTTGTCTTACATAAAGGTTTAGTAAATGACAATCCAGTCTCAGTTCTTTTTGATTCTGGATGCACCACAATTGGTGTTAGGCAGTCGCTTGTAGATCCTTCTCGTGCCACTGGAAAAGTAGTCAAATGTGTAACATTTGGCGGCACCTTAGAGAAATACTCTACTGCTATCATTAGGATTGCTACTCCTTTCTTTACAGGAGATGTACACGCATGTCTTCTGCCGAATCCGATCGCTGATATTATCATCGGTCGTATTCACGGAGTCAAAGAATGCACTCCACAACAAATTTCCGTTTGGGAAAAACAAAATATGCAAACTGCTAATGCTGTAGTCACTAGAGCTCAGGCTCTTAATATGCCTCGAACTTCATCTACTGAAGATAATGAAGTGCATAACCAAGATGATCCCTTGGTAATTTCTCGTGACTCGTTTATAAAACAGCAAGAAGATGATCCGACTCTAAAGAAATTCTTCACTCTTGCAACAAAAGGTGATCCGAATAAAGATACAAAGCGTAAATCTTGGATTACAATGAAGAATGGCGTACTTGTACGTATGGTGCAAGACTCCACTAAGTCAAGTCATTCTCAGATTCTTGTTCCCAAGAATTTGAGAGTTAAAATTTTGCAGCACGCTCACGATTCTCAGTGTGCTGGACATATGGGTTTTTCCCGTACAAAGTCAAGAGTTCTTGCGGCTTTCTTTTGGCCTTTTGTGAACAAGGACATACGAATTTATTGTCGATCTTGTATAGTATGTCAAGAAGTCAAATCCAAAGGTCCACGCCATGCTGCACCTATTCAGGCTGCAGACATTCCTATTCGACCATTTCAGAAAATGGCGATAGACATCATTGGTCCATTTAAGATGAAATCTGCTAGAGGGCATCAGTTTATCTTAACGTGTGTGGACATGTGCACACGTTGGCCAGAGGCTATTCCTCTGAAGAGCATTATTACTGCTGACATTGCAGATGCTCTTTGGCTTATATTTTCTCGTCTGGGATTCCCCGGAGAAATATTATCAGACCATGGTACCCAACTAATATCGGATACCATTCTCAAGTGATGTCGACTCTGCAGATAGAGAGATCTTTGAGTAGTATCTATCATCCTATGTCCAATGGGATGGTCGAACGGCTAAATAGAACACTCAAAAACTTACTAGGGAAGATAACTGAGGATCATCCTCAAGATTGGGACAGGGTTTTACCCGCGGCCCTCGTCGCTTACAGAGATGTCCCCAATGAACATACAGGATTTTCTCCCTTTGAACTTGTCTTTGGCGCGCGACCGCGCGGCCCTATGTCTTTACTTCATGATCTCACAACAGCTGATAATATTACCGATGACACAAAATCTTCTTACGAATATGTCATCGCGCTGAGACAAAAGATTATCGAAGCATGCAAATTGGCAACTTCTTCTTCTGAGTTTGCTAAACAGAAGGCAAGACAATTTGCCAATAAGAAAAGAACCTTACGACAACTTTGTCCTGGTGACAAAGCATTTGTTTTACTACCCTGTAGGGAAAACAGACTTCTTATTTCTTGGAAAGGTCCGTACGATATAATCTCGAAAATTTCCGATGTTGACTACATTGTTGATATTGATGGAAAGCATAAAACCTTCCACATCAATATGCTTACGGAATTCCATGAACGTCCGGATTATTTACAGCCTATTTTCCAGACAACGGACGAGTCACCAGTCCAACATGGTCATTACTCATCACTGTCCGTAATACAGGATGAGGAAACAAGTTTTTCGGATGTTAATCTTCCGCTTCCGATGATTCCACTTCATTCGAGTGAATCATCGAAAAACGTTACTGTTTCTCCGGATTTGTCTCTAGGAGAACAGCGACAAGTTTCAGCTATGTTACAAACATTTCAGGATGTCCTTACTGACATCCCTGGACAAACTCATGTTATTGAACATGACATTATTCTAACTGACCATAATCCTATTAGGGTCAGACCTTATCCTATCCCTATACATTTTCAAGCACAGGTTGAGAAGGAGTTGGATGAGATGATAGATTTAAAAATAATTGAACCATCCACTTCTGCATATTCTTCGCCGATGGTTATTGTTCGAAAAAAAGACAATAACATACGTCTTTGCGTTGACTATCGCAAATTGAATCAAGTTACGAAGTTTGATGCTGAACCTATGCCTTTACTAGAAGAGCTACTTACTAGGCTTTCTAAATCTCATTTTTTCACTAAACTAGATTTGTCTAAAGGATATTGGCAAGTTCCTTTATCTGAACGCGCCAAACCAATTACGGCTTTTTCTACACCTAGAGGCCTTTTTCAATGGAATTTCATGCCTTTCGGCCTTATGAACGCACCAGCTACATTCGTACGCATGATGCATCGAATCCTATCTTATCGGTCAGATGTCATCGCGTACCTAGACGACATTTGTCTTTTCAGCGATACTTGGGAAGATCACTATTCGGGGTTAGTTGAATTACTATCTACTTTACGCGAGTATAACCTGACAGCGAAACCCTCTAAAGCCTGCATTGGTTTTAGCGAAATTTCTTTCCTAGGCCATCGAGTTGGTCATGGTTTCCTAAAGACAGAGGACCATAATATCACTAAGATACTTAACATCTTTATTCCTAAGACTAAAAAGCAAGTGCGAAGTCTCTTAGGTCTTATTCAATTTTATGGAAGATTCATTCCGAATCTATCCTCTATCATGGCACCTCTTTCTACACTACTAAAGAAAGGGTCGCCTAATATGGTCCACTGGTCACAGGAATGCCAATCCTCTTTGGATAAGATTAAAAATTTGTTTTCAACACCACCTATTTTAGTTTTACCTACTACAGATAAGACATTTGTTCTTCGTAGTGACGCTTCATCCACTGGGATTGGAGCGGCACTAATGCAAGAGTACTCTGGAACTCTGCATCCTGTAATGTATATCTCCAGAAAACTTAATGCTGCAGAAAGGAATTATTCGGTTTTAGACCGTGAACTATTGGCTATGGTTTGGTCAATACTCAAACTACAAAGATTCCTTCTAGGCGCACATTTCATAGTAGAAACCGATCAGAAAGCTCTTGCGGCTATACAGAGTAAGAATTTGAAGAGCTCGAGGTCTACTCGATATGCAATTGCTCTTCAACCTTTTCATTTTTCGGTACGAGCTATCCATGGATCAGATAATGTGATGGCAGACATTTTGTCTAGATGCCCACATGATTCCACCTAACTGTTGGGTCTTGGAATTCTTAACACTTCCAACTCTACAACAGTTTTTCTTTTCTATATCAAGATAAATACACATTGTAATTTGTAATATAATGATTGTATCACTACTATCACTACGTTCTCTTCTTCTTCTTCGATCCTTAACCACCGACCGTCAAAGCAGTCAGTGGCCATCACGCCTAGTGGCGTCTTGTAGGGCAACAACAAATTGATTCCACTTTGCACGGTCGGTGGCCATCCTTCGTACAGTGCCCCAACTCTGGTTCATTCTTTGCATCTCAGCCTCCACAGTCCTCCGCCAAGTTGTTTTTGGTCGGCCTCTCTTTCGCTTTCCTTCAGGGGTCCAAAGCATAGCTGTTCTTGTGATGGCATCGGGGTCTCTTCTGAGGACATGACCAACCCAGCTCCTGCGTCTGCCAGCTATGATGGTGTGCATGTCCTCTTGCTTGCTACGAGTAAGCAGATCTTGGTTGGTGATGGTATTCGGCCAAAAAATGCGGTGAATTTTTCTTAGGCATGTTGTGTGAAAAGAGGACAATTTTGACATTTCCTTCTCTGTGACTCTCCAGCATTCCGCACCATAGAGAAGCACAGAAAGCACGCAGCTCTGGTATAATCTTAATTTTGTGCTTGTGCTGTATTGGGAGGACTTCCAGATGTTATTTAGGCTAAAGAAGGCTGTTCTTGCCTTATTCATTCTGATGTTGATGTCTTTGCCTGCCCCCACCGTCTGGTGTTACTATGCTTCCTAGGTATGTGAAAGTATCTGTCTGTACCAATTGCTGATTCCTTACTGATATGGGCTCAGGGTTGCTCACATTGAGCGTCATGACCTCAGACTTCTTTAAATTGATGTTCAAGCCCACCTGCTGGCTAAATTTATTAAGTCTATCCTTTTTTTCCTGGATGTGTTAATGTGAATGTGCCAGCAGTGCAATGTCGTCTGCATATTCCAGATCTTCCAATGTAGAAAATGTAGTCCATCTTATTCCTCTTGGACTGCCCTCTGTTGTCTGGCGCATCACCCAGTCTATGACTGTTAAAAAAGAGTGGTTGATAAGGGGCATCCCTGTCGTACTCCTGTCTTCACCTCGAAGGTTAGGTTGCTCTGCCCAACACTACACGTAAAGTTGGCATAGAGGCTTTTTATGATTGCCACTATGCAGCTTGGAATTCCATAAGCCCTCAGTATTTTCCATAAACTGTCCCTATGTATGCTGTCAAAAGCCTTTTCAAAATCAACAAAATTTATGTAAAGCTGTCTTTGCCATTCTGAGCACTGCTCTATAATGTTCCTGAGAGTGAATATATGGTCTACACATCTTCTGTTCTTTCTAAATCCTGCTTGTTCTTTCCTCAGTTTGTAGTCTACTGCCTTTGAAATTCTCTGTATAATTATCCTGCCTAGTATTTTGCTGGGAACTGAGAGAAGAGTGATTCCTCTCCAATTATTGCAGTCTGCAAGATCTCCCTTTTTGGGCAATTTGACAATTATTCCTTTGTTCCACTCTGATGGTGTTGTCCCCGTTTTCCACACTTGTGCAAATAGTGGTTCTAATAGTTCTGCTGCTAGCTCAGGGTCTGTCTTAAATAGCTCTGCATTTAAGTTATCATGGCCCGGAGCTTTACCGTTCTTTAACCCTTTGATTGCTGTGATGATTTCTTCTTTTCGGGGAAAGTTTGTATTTACATCTAGATCGTTTTCAGCCTCAGGAACATTCAATTGTGTCTCTGGTATTTCCTTGTTCAGAGTTTCTCTGAAGTGCTCTGTCCATCTTGTTTCCTGTCCCTCTGCTGTCTTGATGAGATTTCCTTGCTTATCTCTTACTAATGTAATATTGTTTGCACCTTGTTTTCCGCTGATGAATTTAGTTATTTTGTATACTGTGCTTTGTTCATTTCTCAGTGCTGCCTCTTCTGCCTGTTTTGCAAGATCGTCTAGGAAATTCCTTTTGTTGGCTCGGGTTTGGCGTTTAACTTCCCTGTCCAGCTGGCTGTACTGTTCGCTATATAGTTGCTTTAACTTGGGGGACTTCGCTTCTGTTTTCTTTCTTTTCATTTCCTTTCTCATCTTTATGGTGTTTAGTGTTTCTGGTGTTATCCAGTCTAGCTTCTTCCTTTCCTGGAATCCTAAGCATGATTTGCTACTTTCCTTATATCCTGTTGAAATGGTGTTGAAATTCTGGTCTATATCATCAGTCAATGTCTTTTCCTGGCTTTTGGCAAATTGATATCGTTTCTTAATGTCGGCCGCAAAAGCTTTTCTGGTAAGGGGGTCCTTCAATTTGCTGATGTCAAACCTTTTCTGTGTAGTTACAGTTGGTCCAGCCCTTCTTAGTTTCACTTTCAGTTTTGCTACTACTAAATGGTGATCACTTCCCACATCTGCACCTCTTCTTACCTTCACATCTTGTAATGCATGTCTCCATCTACCGTTAACCATGATGTGGTCTATCTGGTTTCTTTCCCGACCATTTGGTGATTCCCATGTTAACTTGTAAATTTCCTTATGTGGGAAAAGTGTTCCTCCAATGACCAGGTTGTTAATGCTACAGAAACTTATTAGCTTATCCCCATTTTCATTTGCTGTTCCGCTGCCGCATTTCCCCATTGTCCTTTCATTATATGTATTGTGTGTACCAACTTTCGCATTGAGGTCTCCCATTACTATAACAAGATCATATCTAGGTGTGTCTTCCATTTCTTTCTGCAGTTGTTGATAGAATTCATCCTTGACCTCCTCATCGCTATCATTCGTTGGTGCGTAGCATTGTATTATTGTAGTGTTGGTGAATCTCCCTCTCAATCTCAATCGTATCAGTCTGTTGTTGATGGGTTTCCATTCCAGTAATGTCCTTTCTATCCCTTTCTGTAGAATAATGGCTACGCCTTCACTGTGCTGTCCATCCTCTCTTCCAGAGTAAAGTACTGTTTCTCCTGTTGCTGTTTTAACTTTTCCTGCCCCTGTCTATCTGCTCTCACTTATCCCCAGGATGTGTAACCTATAGTTTCTCATTTCTGCCGTGACCTGTCTTAGTTTACCTGTCTCGTACATTGTCCTGACATTCCAAAATCCTATTCTTGTATCCTGTTTTGCGGTCAGGACATCCGTTTTCATGTCAGTGGCTTCCTTTCGGCTTTCACCACTGACAGTCATACGAGCCACAGACTCCGAATGTCCATCCCGCAGCAAAGTTTGTTCATTTGATGTTCTTTCCGTAACTTCATTGTTTTTTTTACATAGACAGGGGTGTCAGCCCTATGCTAAAACCCCCAACCTGGAGGACCAGGGTACCAGCTTTTGTCTGACCCCTACCCACACAGACCAGTCCAGCTTGGTTGAACCTACCAGGAGTAAAACTCCCACTGGCATAGCTCTGGGGATTGTCAGGGTACGCAAGCTGCCATACCGCTACAAGGTATAGGTACCATTGATGGCAGATCACTACGTTCATTGATATATATATATTCACCGATACTCGTTGATGATTTTTCTTTTTGTCAATCATGTACTTACAGTGCTTAAATATGAAATTGTTATATGCATTGTGTCATTGCCAGAATTGTAGTATATGTTGGTGGCACCTCCCTGGAAATATTTATACTTAGAGAAATGCTTTCTCTGAGAGGTTGAGATGTATTCTCACAAGTCGATCTATGCTTCGACTTTACCTTAATTTGTCATTATAAATGGCTGTTTTTTGTCATCTGCGCATTATTCGTGCGTTGTGAGCCTATTGTATGTTGCTCTCAGGTGAAAAAAAAAATTGCATTTTTTTTTCCGGGGGTTGCGGTAGTCTGTTACCAACAGATTACTGGGCATAATGTATTAATTTGTCTGATAAAATATATATTTATCTTTGAATTTACGATTTCTAGTCTAAGCTATATCACTCATGTTTTATTGATACTTTTATTATATGGGTTATCTCTCTTGTATATCGAATTTGGCGTAGGAATCTAGATTTCGTTGGTCTGTTCCTTGTTGAGCCAGAAACAGATTGTTCTTGCTTAGGTTTATGCAGGAATGTTTATGGTCCGAGTCTAGGTTTATTCCTTGTCTATTTAAGGCGAGTTAGTCTTTGGTCTTTATATCTTTTCATGTCTAGGTCGGACTATATTCTTTAAGCTGAACACTGAGGTGAGGGGTTGTGTGTTCTGCGCATGCGTCGACTGAGACGAAAAGACGAAGCCGTGTGTCATGTCGTCCTGATAAATGGTATACCGGACTGAAGTCCGATGATTTATCTCTGTGTTAGTTGGGGAACGAGATAGTCTATTTGTACTTATCTTGTATTAGGATTCTCCCCAGTGTTTATTCTTATTGCCAAGGAATGGCAGGTGCTTGTGCTAGGGTGATTTTCGATGACAAGGTAAAGTCGCATTTCTTCTGAACTTTTCCTAAGCCATCGTGTGAGAGATGGACAGTCGTATTATCGTACGTCCAGATGATTATTAAACAGATGACGATGACATGTATACCTAGCAGCACTAAATAATATGGTGAAACCAGTATTATTGATGGAAGAATATATACAGCTCTATGAGGATATCTATGAACGATCAGCGCTTTGATTTCGCTTCATAGTTTGCATCCTGGGTGAGCGAGAGCTCACTGATGAAGAAGCCATTTTTTGGAATCCTTCTTTTGTCGATCATCAATCAGAGAACAAGGACCCCCCTTTATTATCAGGTGATGATCAAGAGATTACTGCTGTAAAAGAGTACCCACTACTTGTGGTTTAACATTGTTACCAGAGATATTTGTTGAATTTTGCCTAAAGGAATCTTCGCTAGAAGAGGTTCGGTCTAGGAATCATTATTAAACATTATGTATTCACTGACGCGATTTGTCAGTAAGGCCTGAGAATTATATATGCACTGGAACTCTGAGTGCTGGTCTATTGACATTACATTGTACTTTTATTCAACATGAATGCCCACATAATTTTGTAGACCATTGATCAACTGTGTGATGATTTGTGCCAACCTGTTTACAGTAACTGTACCTGTGCTGTCCGAGTGTGTGTCAAATTAAACTGTACGAAAACGACCACAGTAGTTTATCAACGTCCCTGACTTCCAGCCATGTGTGAGTGAGAATGTTCCTTTGTCAACTCTACAGAACATTGCCATCATTCGCGAACCTTTATATCCTCACTCCAAACCTATACACCACTGCGTAGGTCGAGTTGACCTTTGTTTGTCTTCATTGTACAACAAACATTACAGCAACAACGGCGAGACTATATATCCAGTCTTATCAACGTAATAAATGCCTTTATCACATACATCAGCGTATTCTTACCTGATTGGACACACAACTTCGTCCTGAAAAGAATTACATTTTTTAAAAATTCACACCATAGTATACTTTTTATTACAAGTACTCAAGATGTACACGTGACTTTAATCTTTTCGCGTATGATGATGCATTCATTCACATTACTAATATGATTGTCTGCCTAATTTCAACTATTTACGCTGTTATAAATTTATATGTTCTGTAACAGGAAAGGGAGGATCCCGTTACACGCCCATTGAGGCATATTGGAAATATGGTGTTAGGCCCATATTTTCTTGACCATCGGCACACTAGGGGTAATGTGGTCAGCATCACGCCGGCTGCATTAACCTTCCCAGAAGTTGCTCTGGTACCCAATTGGGGCTGGGTCGACCCAGGAGCCGTTTGCGGCCAAAAAAATCCCACATCATCTGGGGATCGAACCATAGACCACTGAGCTAGGAGGCCAGTGCACTAACCAATATGCTACCGCGGCTCCCATGTTCTATAATACTTTGCATTATTGCTTTTGATCAATATGTTAACTGTTTGACAACTGAAACTGGACTTGACGGATAGGAGTTATTGGGCGGTGTGAGTTATGTGAGTGCATGTATTGCTACCATCACTTTTTAAAGTGTTGGGAACACTTAGTCATGGCTACCTCACATTGCTGTTAAAAGGAATTTGTCCGTGAGCAGACATTGGCAATGGTTCTCAAAACCATTGTCCACACTTTTAGTGTTAAATTACCTACCCTAGGGCAAAAACCTGGGTGCTATTCTAGTTCTTACTTACAGTGAAATTTGATGTTGCCATATTTCACTCTGATGAAGTTATACTCACACCACGGAAATAATGAAAACTTTGTTTTCATTATTTTTGCACAGAATGGGGGGTAGGGGGGGGGGGGATGGGTGGGGGGGGGGGGGATGTCATGATTAAAATTCATAACGATTATGTAGGTATTATAGTAAGCTCGACAGGGCTCATTTTCTGATAATTTTATACGGACTTACTCATTAATAAAGGAAGTGACGTCATACCGATATGGTGTAGAAGCTGACGCGAATATTTGAAGCAGAAGTGGGTGATCGTCTGCTAGAAGAGATGCGGCTTGTGTTTTAATGTGAGCGGACGTATGTGTATTGAGCTCCTGCAGTCTAATGTGTTTTTCCTGCATCATTCCATCACTAGGGCACCAAGATACTTTGGTGAGATGTCCCTAGTCTATTCTAATCAGTAAGTATATCTAGTTACGAAGATGTCAAGTGTACGATGAGAATAAAGACTGCATAAATGCAGGAAAGCGTTTGATAGTGAACGGACTGGAAGACTTACTATTACTGCATTTGCATTGGGCCTCTATTCTATGGTATGGAGCTATGTCTCAAGTAAAATACACCGTATATCGTAAATTGTGAAGAAGGTGTTGTCAGCTCATTGAAGTTATGCTGATACGTGTTGTCTGACTACCCCTAGTGTGTACTTTGGCCATGGAGACCTTCTCCGAACTTTTATAAATTACGGCACGCATCAGTGTTTAACGTTTCTAGTGTTATTCAATCTTCTTTTTATTTCCTGGAATCCCAAGCATGATTCACTGCTTTCCTTATAAAGGATCCCGTTACACGCCCATTGAGGCATATTGGGAATATGGTGTTAGGCCCATATTTTCTTGACCATCGGTACACTAGGGGTGATGTGGTCAGCATCACGCCGGCCTTTAACCTTCCCAGAAGTTTCTCTGGTACCCAATTCGGGCTGGGTCGACCCAGGAGCCGTTTACGGCCTGAAAATTCCCATATCATCTGCGGATCGAACCATAGACCACTGAGCTAGGAAGTCTGTACAGTCTCTTTACATCAGTCACAAAAGCTTTTCTGGTGAGGGGTCCTTGAGTTCGATGATGTTATACCTTTTCTGTTTAGCTGCAATTGGTCCAGCAGCTCTGAGTTTCACCTTCAGTCTTGCTACTACTAGGTGGTGATCGCTTCCCATATCTGCACCTCTTCATACTTTCACGTCTTGTAGTGAATGCCTCCATCTACCATTAATCATAATGTGGTCTATCTGGTTTCTGTCCCGGCCGTTTGGTGAGTTCCACGTTAACTTGTGGATTTCTTTGTGTGGAAAAAGTGTTCCTCCAATGACCAAGTTGTTAATGCTGCAGAAGCTTATTAATTTATCACCATTATCATTTACTGTTCCGCTGCCACATTTCTCCATTACTCTTTCATTATATGTATTGTGCGTTTGAACTTTCTCGTTAAGGTCTCCCATTACTATGGTAAGATCGTATCTAGGTGCGGTTTCTTTTTCCTTTTGAAGCTGTTGATAGAACTCGTCCTTTACCTCTTCATCGCTGTCATTTGTTGGTGCATATCATTGTATTATTGAGGTGTTGGTGAATCTCCCTCTCCGTCTTGTTCGTATCAGTCTGTTGTTGATGGGTTTCCATTCCAGTAATGACCTTTTTATTCCTTTATTTAGGATAATGGCTGCGCCTTCATTGCGCTGACCACCCTCTCTACCGGAGTAAAGTACTGATAATGTTTCTCCTGTTGCTGTTTGTATCTCACCGTCCCGGTCCATCTGCTCTCACTTATTCTCAGTATATGTAATCTGTATTTCCTCATCTCTGCTGTGATCTGCCTCAGTTTTCCTGCCCCATTCATGTCCTGACGTCAAAACCATGAATGTCAGAAAAATGTAAAGAGCACTAAGAGGAAAGAGCATCTAATCGCCGAAAAATCCCACATCGCACTTTATTCGGCTCTTTACGTTCCTGAGATTTTACGGGGCAGGAATATTTCAAAGTGTCATCCTGTTGTTGAATTTCAAGTTATACGTTTTCCTTTCCCCTTCAGCCTGGCTGTCCTTTCTCTCAATCCAGGTAATTTCTCTTTCATCTGAAGTTTTGTGTGCCATTTTTCTATAATTTTATTGTCTGCTCTTATTTCTATATGACGTCATCATCAAGTGGCTGTAGCGAAATCTGTGAGATAATCGCTAAATTCAGTAAGATTTTAGTCCTATGATAATAAATAAACCCACCCGCAGGTGTCTGGCGATTGTCATCTTCGACGCCAGTAGAGCGCTGCCTTTTGTGCAGTGGAAATGCTTAAAAAATGACCCGCCGTAAAATCTAACACGCCTTTCAGTTTCGGTTTCGAGACGTACAATTAACATTTTAACATCTTGCCCGATCTGCTGAACGAAACTGAGGCAAGACTTATAATTAACGATCTGCCAGAACTGTGACACCAAACTAACGTTCTGAATTAACGTAATCTTTTAACTTTAACGTTATAATTAGTAGTAACTCGGACATTTTCCAGTAGTGTAAGAACGAAACGACTGTAATAATTAACGCCAACACTACCAACGTTTTGAAAAAAAACCACTCTTCGCTCTGCACGCGGTTCCTTTACTATAGACACGCTGTGGGCAAAGCCAGCAGATATAAACACACAGACAGTTTAAATTCTTGCCGCGTAGTGTATTTCTGACGTCACTCAAACTAGTTGGTTTATTTGAATATATATATATATATATATATATATATATATATATATATATATATATATATATATATATATATATATATATGTATATATATATATATATATATATATATATATATATATATATATATATATATATATATATATATATATATATATATATATATATATATATATATATATATATATATATATATATAATCAATAATGACGGAAAATATAAAAAAACCGATAATGGTTGGTTAGTAGGTTAATAAGGGGGGTTTTTGAAGCGAGTGGAGCTTTTTTGTGCTGGCGCGGGTGACGACGCATGGGTGTGTACATTTTGGGGTGTAGCAGGCGAATGTGCCAGCATTGAGAGGTGGGAGTGAAGTGTTAGAGACTTGCCTATACTAGGACCAGCATCGAGAGAGGTGGGAGTGAAGTGTTAGAGACTTGACTAGGACCAGCATCCAGTGGTGTGAGTGAAGTGTTAGAGACTATACCAGGGACAGCAGCGAGAGGTGGGAGTGAAGTGTGTTGTATTGTGTGTTGGTGCGTTTGTTTATACATATATACATACAATATATATAAAAATATAAAAAATCAATAATGGCGGAAAATATAAAAATCGATAATGGTGGGCTAGTAGGTACTAAGGGCTTTTTTAAGTGAGAGTGTTGGGGGTTATTGATTTTGACTGCTTGGGGTGATGACTCATAGATGTGTTGAGGTGTAGCGCTGGAGTAAGACAATGTGAAAGCGGTGGGGTATAGGTGGTATTGGTTTTGTTCTGTCTGGTAATTTTGTGTGTAGGTATTGTAATTGTTCTGTGGTGTAGTGTAACTGGTGGGTTTGGGGTTTTGGGTGGTTGTGTTGTGTATGAGTCGGCCTTGTGTTGGCGAGTACAGATAAAAGACTAGCTTATTGTGATGTTTATTGAGACCATTAGCACATTTTTTCCGCCCCGCGTTTGTTGTGTAATGAGAACCTCCAAAAAAAAAAAAGTGTGTTTGTCTGGTGGTTTGTATGCAGGTATTGGTGTGAATTACAACTAATTGGTGTTAGCTTTCTTGGATTGATAGTCCTTTTCACAGTGTAAAATCACTATTGGTTATCTGTAGTGTTTTAAATAGTTTTGTTAAGCCATTATTTCTATAATATTTAAGGGCCATCTCGACGCTGTATAAACGCTAAATGTATATTTATCAGATCACCGAGGGCGTATGCGCATGCGCGCATAACTTCACACGTCAAAAAAAAACTTTACAGGCGCGATTATATGTTGATTTTTCACTGTCACTTTTAAAGAGGTCATACCGCAGGCTTGTGTAGACTGACCAATTATTGGGGAGGTAGTGTATTCTTAAGCAATAACAGGAGATTTTTGTGTATTTCATGAAAGTTTAGGTATAGGTATTTTGGTTTTGTGTTGTGTTGTGTGTGTAGCTAGTGATGAGAATATAAGACGATGAGAGGTGAAGTGGCGTCGGAGGCAACTATGCTTTTGATGTAAAAATATGACAGGGAATTCCCGTTGTTGGGTGAATGTAACTACATATTGAGACGGGCGCTGGGTCACGTGGTAATTTTCTTTATTATTTATATTATATCATGAGTAATAAATCTACTCACCCCAATGTCCAGTTAGTGTTATGTAAATGACCCGCACACAGCCGTAGTCTCCAACATAAAATATACTGTCAAAAGTTCAGGCTGGACAAGGCCAAATAGACAGTTTTATTGAACACAACCGTAGAGATATATGTCACAGGCAGACTAGATTATGGCGGCAACTAGATACTCCCTTAGTGTTGCAGGTTGCAATCGGAACAATATCGAGGCAATTTTCAGCCATTTTAATAAAACTCAAAACACACGTGCTTTTACCCACACTAGAAAGAAACGCGATCGATGGTCTGCGCTCGCGACGAAATCGTTGAGCGTTTATAAAATTCCGTAGCATATAGGTTTTTCTCGTTGCTATTTTATTTGATTCTCTGTCTTTTTTTCTTTCAGAGGTCACTGTTATTTTGTCCTTGCTGGTTTTTAAGTTTGTACTTAATTTCTGTGGCTTTTAGACCGGGGCTTTTGCTCCTTTCATTTTCTGGACGTTTTTATGTTCCTTAATTAGTATGTTTGTCTGTTGTTTTGCTCCAAACTTTTCCCGCCTCTGACTGCAATCTGGTTAGCATTCTGTTGGACTTATTTGATCTTATTGTGCTACCAATATATGGTTGTATACGAGTTGTCTTTACTCTTGTTAAATATTGTCTAATTCCTCTTATCTTTATTTTATACCTATCACCGATGACTTACAAGTAGTATTTAAGCTCTATCTATGCCTAAAGCTAAATTAACACAAGACAAGTTATTAATATATTTTTTTAATATATAAATTTTAAATTATGTTTAGATATCAATAGTTAAAAACTGACTAGGCCTACTACAAAACTAGCACATTTGAATTAAACTTAAGTTTATTCACGCGCGTGCTCACGCATGAAAAAGTTCCTATATCGACGCTCGTGACGTCGACATTTTTTAAAATGAGCGGGATTTCTGACAGGCAAACGCCAGCTTACCCTCACTAGTTATGAAACCAGATCGATAGAGGGTGACGTCAGGGCTAAATATAGCTATCTAGAAAAGCGTAATAAAAATCTTCTTCTTCTTCTTGCGATCGCATCTTTGATGATTACACCGTCAGACGAGTTCTCATGATGAATTCGACTGTTGTTTGAAGTTCCTCTTTAACTCCATATAGCTTTGAGTTTAGTGTTGAGTCATTCGGCCAGTATATCTTTCTTAACTGGTCATACAGAGGACAGTCCTGTAGAACATGCTCAGCAGTTTGTTCGTTTAATCCACATGTGCACAGTGGTGAAGCAGACAATCGTAGCTTGTGCATGTGTTTATTAAGTTTGTTATGCCCTGTCCTGAGTCGAAAAATAGTTATCTGTCCCTGCCGGTCGAGAGTGTGATAGTCGTCTTTGGGTTGGTTCTGTTCTCTTCTGATAGTCTGGATAGCTCTCTTTTTCTCAAAGTATGTGACTTCATTATCTTCTTGTTCACATTCTCCTCCCTTTTTTGCAAGTTTATCTGCCTTTTCATTTCCGGGTACACCACGTAATAAAAATCTAACAGGCAGAGTTTTGGGTTTTGGTAGACGAAAAAGCCTATCTGCAACGGGATTTGCCTTTGTAAGACTAACCCTGCTACTTATTTCTGTTCACGTCATTGCAGACAACCTCAAAACACAAGAGAGCAATAGGAGAAATTTATAAAAGAAACATTCCTTCGTTCGTGTGTTCGAACCCCCGTGACTTAAGGTTTCACTTTTTTCACACGGGCGATATCTGGTGATAGGTTTTATATTGGCTCCCAAGCGGTTCAAACAGGAGGCATCGACGGAAATGTAGTACGTTAAATAATTATAACTAAGTATTTGTTCCAGTTATCAAACGGTTATCTCCTTTTTTTTTGTCCTACAAGTTTCAAACTTTAGTAAAAGCTTTTCTTCCAATCAGCAAAGATGGCCCCAAAAATTTTCTCCCAGGCCTGCTCAAAGGTTCCAACCTGTAGGTAAATAGATCAGCTGTCAAATACGTCTTTAAATATTTCTTTAAATATTTCTTGCAGCTTTCCAAACTTTTCATTAAATTTGTTTTTCATTAAATATTTTTTCCTGTTGTCAAAAATTTCTTCCACTTGGCAAATATTTCTTACCGTTGTCAAAATATTTCTGCCACTTGGCAAAAAAATTTCTTTCACTTATCAAATTATTTCTTCCACTTGTCAAATATTTTCTTACCGTTGTCAAAATATTTCTTACCGTTGTCAAAATATTTCTGCCACTTGGCAAAAAAATTTCTTTCACTTATCAAATTATTTCTTCCACTTGTCAAATATTTTCTTACCGTTGTCAAAATATTTCTTACCGTTGTCAAAATATTTCTTCCACTTGGCAAAAATATTTCTTCCACTTGTCAAATATTTTCTTACTGTTGTCAAAATATTTCTTACCGTTGTCAAAATATTTCTTCCACTTGGTAAAAGTATTTCTTCCACTTGTCAAATATTTTCTTACCGTTGTCAAAATATGTCTTACCGTTGTCAAAATATTTCTTCCACTTGGCTAAAAAATTTCTTCCACTTGTCAAAATATTTTTTCCACTTGTCAAATATTTCTTACCGTTGTCAAAATATTTCTTACCGTTGTCAAAATATTTCTTCCACTTCACAAAAACTTTCTTCCACTTGTCAAAATATTTCTTCCACTTGGTAAATATTTCTTACCGTTGTCAAAATATTTCTTCCACTTGGCAAAAAAAAAATTTCTTCCACTTGTCAAAATATTTCTTCCACTTGTCAGATATTTCTTACCGGTGTCAAAATATTTCTTCCAATTGGCAAAAATTTCTTCCACTTGTCAAAATATTTCTTCCACTTGGTAAATATTTCTTACCGTTGGCAAAATATTTCTTCCACTTGGCAAAAATTCCTTCCACTTGTCAAAATATTTCTTCGACTTGTCAAATATTTCTTACCGGTGTCAAAATATTTCTTCCACTTGGCAAATATTTCTTCAAGTTGTCAAATATTTCTTCAAATATTTCTTACAGTTGCCAAATATTTATGCAAATGTTTTTGTTAGCTGTCAAATATTTCTTCAAACGGGTCTTCCAGTTGTCAAATATTTCTAACAGTTGCCAAATACTACTAACAGTTGTCAAATATTTCTTAAAATATTTCTGCTAGTCGCCAAACATTTCTTCAAAGGCGACCATCTTTCATGCGATGGATATGGCCAAGACAGCGTAGGCTTTCCTGTCTCAACCGGCTATACAGGCTTTGAAGGCCAGCACGTGACAACACCTCAACATTTGGCACTTTATCTTTCCACGACAAGCCGAGGAGGTGGCGCAGAAACGGTAGATGGCTGGTATTGAGCCTTTTTTCTTGCTTAGCACAGATTGTCCAGGTCTCACTAACATATAGAAGTGTACTGGTGATGCAGGTGTTATATACCGCAGCTTTGGTCTTCGTTATGAGTTTGGCGTTTCCCCAAACACGTGGTGTGAGGCGGGTAAAGGTAGCTGCAGCTTTGCTAATGAGGCTATCAATTTCGGTGCCCAGAGAAAGTTTATCATTGATGATATACACAAGGTATGTGTGAGCCACGTGGTGTTAAGTCCGCCGAAGTGACGCTAATTGTGTTACCGCTAGTTATGAAACCAGATCGAGGGTCGGGGCAGACTTTGCGAGGAAACCATTGAGCGTAGACCGCGTGAAACTCCGTTAGCATAGAGGGTCGAATGGCTTCGGTTAGGGTGGGTGACGTCAGCTCTAAATATAGACTATCGGAAACAAGTTTATGTTCTTTTGAGTTTGTATTATTATTTTATTATACATAAACTTGTTTCCGATAGTCTTTATTTAGCGCTGACGTCACTGTTAAAGTCAGTTTTTTTAAGCAAGGGGATTTAAACATTAATATTTTTTGCATGTCAGGTCAGATTTAGTTGTTATCTCCCTTGACTTTCCATTTGTTCGTTTGAGAGATTTCTCTCGAACATTTGTCGATCTTTCCAGAAAGTTCTCGTGTTGAGTTTAACTCACGCCTCGCGGTTATCCGCGCATGCGTGATTATTTGGCAGGACCGAGAGACGGGATCCCGTGACAGTTGTGCTTGGGCGCTTGGCCGAGAAGGTGATCAGCCATGTTTTTTTCTGACTGTGTGTACGGGGGAAATAGGTTTGTGTGATAGAAATGTTGGAGATTTTTTTCCCGAGATATTTCTGAAAGCCAAGGATTGATGGCTGATAATTACGTGACTTATTTCTGATGCTGTCAGTAAAGGTAAAAGTACATTTTTCCATTATTTTGTCAGAAATGTACATGACTTGTTTTGTCAGAGGAGATACAGAAAATTATATATATTTTGAAGTCCGGCACTTATGCGGCTTATTTTGCCAGAAATGTATATGACTTGTTTTGTCAGAGGAAATACAGAGAATTATATATATATATTTTGAAGCCCGGCACTTATGCGGCTTATTTGGCCAGAGTCTTACATGGCTTATTTCGGCAGAGAAGGTAGAGAAGAATTACTGACGTACTGCTAGCACTGCGATACCTGCAGTCCGTTCAGAGAGTCGTTGATATTGGATGTAATGAACTGTTGTTATTCCATGATGTGTGTGAACGATGTCCCATTGACAGTGTATTGATGATGTCCTTGTTACTGTGGTGTAATTAAATCGTCAGCAACTGTACCACAGCCTTTTCAACATTTCTTGAAGAATATATGTACTTTTGGTGTGTGTGATCATCACTATCTTATATTAGAACTACACTCATTCGCGTCCATTGACTTGTCTATACATTTACACACCATGTCGGCCATCTGTAAGCCCGACTATGCTGTTCGCCTCTAACAGCACACATATAGACACAATGATACACCTTCTACAGTGGTGGCACAATCCAACAACATAATTCGACTTTTACAGTGTTTGGCCAGCTCGATGGGGCTATTAACAGCGATAATTTCAAGTCAGCAGTAGCGGACATTATTTATTGAAAGTACCCGGCGTTGCCCGGAAGCCTCTCGACCATACAACATTATTTTGCCAATATAACAGAAATTCAACGGAATGTACAGTGTAGACAGTGCTGAGTTTTGCGCACAATTTATTCAATTCGAGTTGCTGTGTTAGCAGTCCAAGTTTTTGTTGCAAGTTTCATCTACGGAAGAAGATCTACACAAGTGTTAAGTCAAGACCTCGGAGTTCCAGCATCCTTCACCAGTAGATTTCGCTGGACTATGTTTACCTTTGACATCTTTACTGTTGTTCTGGAGGCCAGGATATTTTTCAACAGATAAAGATAAGTGGCCGTTTGTTATTGTAAACTGTGTCTCTGTGTTGGTAATTAGGCCTTCCTCAATACATAAGCCCATTTATATTCCTTGTTTCTATGTTATATATGTATATATGTTCTATTTCAGCGGGCAGGTTGGGTGGTGTCTTACGTAGGACATATCCCACTTCACCGAGGGCCTACGTAAGCGTTCTTTAGGGACTATGTGTCTAAATCCGAGTCGTAAAAGATCCCTTGATAATTCGGGGCATACTCTGTTTACGCCGGATTCAGTCATCTATATAATTGTTTAGGTGTGACGAGATGTCTTAGTGTCGTTTTCGTTATATTTTTCTCTGTTCTTTAATTTTTGATTTATTTGTTTGTGATTGTCTTTCTCCCCTTTTCTATCGTTTAGTTCTATACAAATTTTTCGTTTATACATTGTGTTGTCATTGTCTCATCGCTCTTTTCGCAGCTGTCGTTGCAAGTTTTGCAATATTTTTTTCACTTTATTTCTGCTTTTTCCTTTATTTGATTCCTGCGAACGTTGTCGTTTGTTCTTGATAGTTTGTCTTTGTTTTTCTAGTTGATATTATTCATTGTTGTTATACACTGTCAATATTGTTATGCACAATAAGTATATAGGTGATTAATTATATTATTGATAAGAAAGGTATTGATACAAGTTCTTGGGCAAAGACTTGTCACCCACTAAGGTGGGATAAAGTGAGTTTCTCATATAATATATTTACACAGGTTACTGATCTCATATAATTAGACATAATGTCTACTTTGGATTATTTCATTGCACAAGGGATATTCCTTGGCAAGACTGAGGAGAAATTAGAAGAATTTGCACTTGCTGAATATGCCAAGGCGCAGAAGGCTGAAGAAAAGAGACAGAAAATGGAAGTTGAAAAACAAAAAATGGAAGCTGAAGATAGGAGATTGCAAATGCAAGCAGATGAGAGAAAATTCCAAATGGAAATGGAAAAACAAAAACTAGAAGCTGAAGAGAGAAAACAGAAACAAGAGGCTGAAGATAAAAAAATCCAAATGCAAATGGAGGTTGAAAAACAGAAACTTCAGATACAAGCTGAAGAAAACCAAAGACTCCATGAGCAAAAATTGGCAGCTATAGAGCTGGAGACAATAAAAGTAATGAATATGGGTAATACTCAAAATGAGTCAAACAATCAAACAACTTCTAATAAGGCAAATACTAAAATTCATGATATTAAATTGCATGTTTTCAACCCTACCTGCGACGATATTGCATTCTATCTAAGTAGATTTGAACTTGCATGCTAATCTCATAAGATAGACAAGTCGCAATATTGTGAACAACTTGGTAGGTTACTTAAAGGTGAAGCTTCGAATTATATGATGTCGTTGGAAGACGCAAATAATTATGATGTGGTCAGAGCGGCCTTATTTTAAAAATACCAACTGGATGAAGAGGGTTATCGCCTCCGCTTTAAGTCTCTATTGCCAGAGACAGGTAAAGATTTTTCAGAATTTATATCGACTATCGCCTTTTTTTTCACGTTGGGTAGAATTGTCAAAAACTGAACAAACATATGAAGCCCTTATGGACTTATTGCTACGCGACAAAGTCATGTCGTCGGTTAGTAAATCTTTTCTTTCTTTCCTACATGAACGAAAACCTTCAAACGTAAAAGATATGGATCAATACTGTCGCCAATACGTCACGGCACATCCTAATGTAACGGTTAGCAACTCTAAAGTCGAAGAAGGTTTACCCGTTGCTTGAGCAACACCATATGATCCTAATTGGAGACGTAGATCTCAAAGTGTTGATCGAAATATTTTGGTGGTAGGGATAATCGAAATTTTAGACAGAACCAAGGAGGTCCATCACGTAATGAGTCTTCTTCAAGGAACTGGAGACAATCTAACGGTCCTCAAAATTTTGGTCCCAATAATAATGGAAATTTTGGAAGAGGTAACTATTACAGAGGTTATCAACCTTATAATAATTTGTCTCAGAGACAGCAAAACCCATCAAATAGATATTTTGATCAAAGGGGAAATGACAATCGCAACTAGGCTAACTGGGGGTCAAATCAGAACAATAGTTTCAATAGAGAAAACAACAATGCTTCCAATAGAGATAATAGCCGCGATATGACGGTAGATCAAATAATAGATCGCATCGCTAGGCTAACTCTGCTCAACAAGAGCCTCTAGTTGTTAATAATCAAGGTAACAATGATAATACTATCCCTAAGGTTACTGCTTGCTCTGCTTTCGGTTTCGAGAGCATCTCAGTGCCCGGAGTGCACAACTTTGTTCCAACCTACAGCTTTAACTACCTTGAGTTGCGGTCATCCTCTACCTCCTCTTCCTGCCTTAGCGGCGCATGACGGAAGAGGGTCTCTTGCTCTACATAAGGGGTTTGTGAATAATAATCCAGTCTCAGTTCTCTTTGATTCTGGACGCGCAACTGTTGGAATTAGACAGTCTCTAGTCCATCCATCTTGTGCAACAGGTAATATGGTGAAATGTGTGACATTCGGTGGGACAGTTGAGATTTTTCCGACTGCCATAGTCCACATTGCCACACCATTTTTTACTGGTTATATACACGCATGTTTGCTCAGAGCACCTGTCGCCGACCTTACTGTCGGACAGATACATGGTGTAAAAGTTTGTACGCCGGTACAAATTGCTGCTTGGGAACAGCAACATCACCTTACTGCTTCTACCTTAGGGACTATGCCAAAATCTTCTCACGTGATACATTCTGCTAATTTGGTGCAATCTTGCAGTATGGATGAGACGAGTGTTCATCATACTAATTTTGGTGCTTCTTGTAGCCCAGTGCGACATACTTCAGTACGTCGTCGCTCTAACTTTGATCCTTCTTTAACTACTATTGTAGAAGAAGATCTTTCGATTTTGTCTGATACAGACACTAACTTCTTCGCTAAGACTGAATCTACATCCAGTCATGTTGATTGCAACTTCTTTACTGCAATTACTAGCGTTTTCTTTGCCACATGTACGAACTTAATTGATAGTACATACCTATACCTTATGAGTTTCGTGACTTTTCTTACTGGGCCGGTTAGCTCAGTATCTTCGTCCTTTACGACTTTTTGTCGCACTCACTGCTTTTCTTTTAAACTTCGACGTAGGTCCAAGTTTACTACTTGCTGCTTTTGCATCTTTATTATATGTTTCTTGCTTTCTTAGTTGCCCAGTACTCAGGCTATGACTTCATTTGAGCCTGTGAGATGTACGCCTTTGTCTACTGCATTTCCTTTGACTTACGCAAGATCTCAGATTGTCTGCAATCGTGACGCTCTTAGTAATCATTACCATCTTCTAGATTTACCTTTTGACGTGGGTATCATGTGTATACTCACGACTTTTCTCTACATAAATTACATACTATTATTTTTCTCAGATACTTTTATGACCCTGTTTAATTCAGGATTTCAGATTAGTTTGTACTACTTTCTCTGTTACCGTTTGAGTGTAACGGAGGAAGGTTTGATTATAGCCAGAAGTTTGCACGGCCACATTTGATAGCTAAAGATTAACATTAACTGTAATATATTATAAAATCTTACGGTTATCAAACAGAGATGTTCATTTGTATTTTTTCTCAGCGTATGCTGTTCCATTAGAGTCAGCGCTGTTATTTTGAGAGTCTCAACCGTTTACCAGATTTATCAAGACTGTTCCAGTTTTCTTTCGGCATTTGACGCTACTTTAGATGTCTTTGGTGCTTTGTTGTGTACAGAATGGTCTGAGACTTCGGAACTCATCTTGGAAATGTACTTGTTAGAGATTGTTAACAACATTGTACATTACTATACGATATTATATTAGAAGATATTGTATTATGAAGTGATATAACTTCTTTACTATAGTGTTAATATATTGCTGTGTTTTACAGTGTTGAAAGTATAATATTGTAATGATACCATTATTTTTCGAAACTTATCATTGCGATGCATGTCCATATTGTATTTTTTGGAAAAAAATAAGTCATGAAAGAAAGTACATTTTTCAGTCATTGTAATGCTTTTTGTGCCCAGCGCTTAACTGTGCGCTGGTGGGAGCACCTATTTACAATATTGATACTTTGAGAAAAGATTTTTTCTGAGGTAGTGAGGTACTTTTCCTCACCCGACGCTTGATTGTGCGTCAGTAATAGCCATGGTTGACTGGGTTATCATGCTCAGGATATTATTTGTTTGTTAGAGAATTTAGTTTATCATGTATGCTATTGTATTACAATGGTATTTAGTTATACTATGCTTTGTTTCATGTAATTGCTTACCATGACATATTTCTGCTTTCTTTATTCTTAGGGCATTGCTTCCCTTCATTTTTTTCTTTTTCCTTTAGTATTCCATCTGGTCTTTGTTCTCGTTTTACTTTTCTCTTTTGATGTCATGGCGTACTTATACTTCATACCTCTTTGAAGTTGAGATTTTTCGTAGACTTATCCCGTTATCTGTCTATACTTCTTTCTTTTGTACGTTACACTTACTACTATCCCTCTTTTGTTCATTTTTTATATGACTTTATAGAGAGTATACTTTAGTGTAGATATTTGTATGCTACCAACCTCATGTTATTATTATTCGATGTATGTTTTCAAAAAAAAAATGATGTTATCATTTTTTCCCCGGGGGGGGGGGGGGGGGGGGGGGGGTGGGGGTGGGGGGGCGGTTTGCGGTAGACTGTTAAAGTCAGTTTTTTAAGCAATAGGATTTAAACATTAATATTTTTTGCATGTCAGGTCAGATTTAGTTGTTATCTCCCTTGACTTTCCATTTGTTCGTTTGAGAGATTTCTCTCGAACATTTGTCGATCTTTCCAGAAAGTTCTCGTGTTGAGTTTAACTCACGCCTCGCGGTTATCCGCGCATGCGTGATTATTTGGCGGGACCGAGAGACGGGATCCCGTGACAGTTGTGCTTGGGCGCTTGGCCGAGAAGGTGATCAGCCATGTTTTTTTCTGACTGTGTGTACGGGGGAAATAGGTTTGTGTGATAGAAATGTTGGAGATTTTTTCCTCGAGATATTTCTGAAAGCCAAGGATTGATGGCTGATAATTATGTGACTTATTTTTGATGTTGTCAGTAAAGGTAAAAGTACATTTTTCCATTATTTTGCCAGAAATGTACATGACTTGTTTTGTCAGAGGAGATACAGAGAATTATGTATATTTTGAAAACCGGCACTTATGCGGCTTATTTTGCCAGAAATGTGCATGACTTGTTTTGTCAGAGGAGATACAGAGAACTACATATTTTTTGAAGCCCGGCACTTATGCGGCTTATTTTGCCAGAAATGTACATGACTTGTTTTGTCAGAGGAGATACAGAGAACTATATACATTTTGAAGCCCGGCACTTATGCGGCTTATTTTGCCAGAAATGTACATGACTTGTTTTGTCAGAGGAGATACAGAGAATTATATATATATATTTTGAAGCCCGGCACTTATGCGGCTTATTTGGCCAGAGTCTTACATAGCTTATTTCGTCAGAGAAGGTAGAGAAGAATTACTGATGTACTGCTAGCGCTGCGATACCTGCAGTCCGTTCAGAGATTCGTTGATATTGGATGTAATGAACTGTTGTTATTCCATGATGTGTGTGAACGATGTCCCATTGACAGTGTATTGATGATGTCCTTGTTACTGTGGTGTAATTAAATCGTCAGCAACTGTACCACAGCCTTTTCAACATTTCTTGAAGAATATATGTACTTTTGGTGTGTGTGATCATCACTATCTTATATTAGAACTACACTCATTCGCGTCCATTACTTGTCTATACATCCACACACCATGTCGGCCATCTGTAAGCCCGACTATGCTGTTCGCCTTTAACAGCGCACATATAGACACAATGATACACCTTCTACAGTGGTGGCACAATCCAACAACATAATTCGACATTTACAGTCACCCACCCTAACCGAAGTCATTCGACCCTCTATACTAACGGAGTGTCACGCGGTCTACGCTCAATGGTTTCCTCGCGAAGTTTGCCCCGACCCTCGATCTGGTTTCATAACTAGCGGTAACACAGTTAGCGTCACTTCGGTGGACTTAACACATACCTTGTGTATATCATCAATGATAAACTTTCTCTGGGCACCGAAATTGATAGCCTCATTAACAAAGCTGCAGCTACCTTTACCCGCCTCACATCACGTGTTTGGGGAAACGCCAAACTCACAACGAAGACCAAAGCTGCGGTATATAACACCTGCATCACCAGTACACTTCTATATGTTAGTGAGACCTGGACAATCTATGCTAAGCAAGAAAGAAGGTTCAATACCAGCCATCTACCGTGTCTGCGCCACCTCCTCGGCTTGTCGTAGAAAGATAAAGTGCCAAATGTTGAGGTGTTGTCCCGTGCTGGTCTTCAAAGCCTGTATAGCCGGCTGAGACAGGGAAGCCTACGCTGTCTTGGCCATATCCATCGCATGAAAGATGGTCGCCTTTGATGAAATGTTTGGCTACTAGCAGAAATATTTTAAGAAATATTTGATAACTGTTAGTAGTGTTTGACAACTGTTAGAAATATTTGACAACTGGAAGACCCGTTTGAAGAAATATTTGACAGCTAACAAAAACATTTGCATAAATATTTGGCAACTGTAAGAAATATTTGAAGAAATATTTGACAACTTGAAGAAATATTTGAGAAGTGGAAGAAATATTTTGACACCGGTAAGAAATATTTGACAAGTCGAAGAAATATTTTGACAAGTGGAAGGAATTTTTGCATGTGGAAGAAATATTTTGCCAACGGTAAGAAATATTTACCAAGTGGAAGAAATATTTTGACAAGTGGAAGAAATTTTTTGCCAATTGGAAGAAATATTTTGACACCGGTAAGAAATATTTGACAAGTGGAAGAATTTTTTTTTGCCAAGTGGAAGAAATATTTTGACAACGGTAAGAAATATTTTGACAACGGTAAGAAATATTTTGACAACGGTAAGAAAATATTTGACAAGTGGAAGAAATATTTTTGCCAAGTGGAAGAAATATTTTGACAACGGTAAGAAATATTTTGACAACGGTAAGAAAATATTTGACAAGTGGAAGAAATATTTTGATATTTGGAAGAAATTTTTTTGCCAAGTGGCAGAAATATTTTGACAACGGTAAGAAATATTTGCCAAGTGGAAGAAATTTTTGACAACAGGAAAAAATATTTAATGAAAAACAAATTTAATGAAAAGTTTGGAAAGCTGCAAGAAATATTTAAAGAAATATTTAAAGACGTATTTGATAGCTGATCAATTTACCTACAGGTTGGAACCTTTGAGCAGGCCTGGGAGAAAATTTTTGGGGCCATCTTTGCTGATTGGAAGAAAAGCTTTTACTAAAGTTTGAAACTTGTAGGACAAACACAAAAAAAGGAGATAACCGTTTGATAACTGGAACAAATACTTAGTTATAATTATTTAATGTACTACATTTCCGTCGATGCCTCCTGTTTGAACCGCTTGGGAGCCAATATAAAACCTATCACCAGATATCGCCCGTGTGAAAAAAGTGAAACCTTAAGTCACGGGGGTTCGAACACACGAACGAAGGAATGTTTCTTTTATAAATTTCTACTATTGCTCTCTTGTGTTTTGAGGTTGTCTGCAATGACGTGAACAGAAATAAGTAGCAGGGTTAGTCTTACAAAGGCAAATCCCGTTGCAGATAGGCCTTTTCGTCTACCACTACCCAAAACTCTGCCTGTTAGATTTTTTATTACGCTTTTCTAGATAGCTATATTTAGCCCTGACGTCACCCTCTATCGATCTGGTTTTATAACTAGTGAGGGTAAGCTGGCGTTTGCCTGTCAGAAATCCCGCTCATTTTCAAAAATGTCGACGTCACGAGCGTCGATATAGGATCTTTTTCATGCGTGAGCACGCGCGTGAATAAACTTAAATTTAATTCAAATGTGCTAGTTTTGTAGTAGGCCTAGTCAGCTTTTAACTATTGATATCTAAACATAATTTAAAATTTATATATTAAAAAAATATATTAATAACTTGTCTTGTGTTAATTTAGCATTAGGCATAGATAGAGCTTAAATACTACTTGTAAGTCATCGGTGATAGGTATAAAATAAAGATAAGAGGAATTAGACAATATTTAACAAGAGTAAAGACAACTCGTATACAACCATATATTGGTAGCATAATAAGATCAAATAAGTCCAACAGAATGCTAACCAGATTGCAGTCAGGGGCGGGAAAAGTTTGGAGCAAAACAACAGACAAACATACTAAGGAAGAAACATAAAAACGTCCAGAAAATGAAAGGAGCAAAAGCCCCGGTCTAAAGACCACAGAAATTAAGTACAAACTTAAAAACCAGCAAGGACAAAATAACAGTGACCTCTGAAATAAATAAAGACAGAGAATCAAACAAAAAACAGACCATCGATCGCGTTTCTTTCTAGTGAGGGTAAAAGCACGTGTGTTTTGAGTTTTATTAAAGTGGCTGAAAATGGCCTCGATATTGTTCCGATTGCAACCTGCAACACTGAGGGAGTATTTAGTTGCCGCCATAATCTAGCCTGTGACATATATCTCTACGGTTGGGGTCAATAAAACTGCCTATTTGGCCTTGTCCAGCCTGAACTTTTGACAGTATATTTTATGTTGGAGACTACGGCTGTCTGCGGGTCATTTATATAACACTAACTGGACATTGGGGTGAGTAGATTTATTACTCATGATATAATAGAAATAATAAAGAAAACTACCACGTGACCCAGCGCCCGTCTCAATGTGTGGTTACATTCACCCAACAACGGGAATTCCCTGCCATATGTTTACATCAAAAGCATAGTTGCCTCCGACGCCACTTCACCTCTCATCGTCTTATATTCTCATCACTAGCTATACACACAACACAACACAAAACCAAAATCATCCCCACCACACACCTATCATTAGTCATCTTCCTCTATAAAAAGGTATCCCTTTTTTATTTTATATTTTCCTCTTTATTCTATAGCGGTAGGTAAAAGGGAATTCACTTAGTGAGTGCTTATAAAAATTCCTTCTTCTCAAGTCAAGTAGCAACATAGTTGCATGAAGGTTTTGGAACAAATCGGTTGTTATATTCATGTAAAAGGGTAAAAGCACAACTCCTTCCAATAAAAATGTTAAAGCTACTTCTAAATCAGTTTGTTGTTTGTAACAAGACTACAACACATCCACATAGATAACAACGTTCTGATGAGATCACTTTTGGACAGTGTACCTATACCTAAACTTTCATGAAATACACAAAAATCTCCTGTTATTGCTTAAGAATACACTACCTCCACAATAATTGTTCAATCTTCACAAGTCTGCGGTATGACCTCTTTAAAAGTGACAGTGAAAAATCAACATATAATCGCGCCTGTAAAGTTTTTTTTTGACGTGTGAAGTTATGCGCGCATGCGCATACGCCCTCGGTGATCTGATAAATATACATCTAGCGTTTATACAGCGTCGAGATGGCCCCTAAATATTATAGAAATAATGGCTTAACAAAACTGTTTAAAACACTACAGATAACCAATAGTGATTTTACACTGTGAAAAGGACTATCAACCCAAGAAAGCTAACACCAATTAGTTGTAATTCACACCAATACCTGCACACAAACCACCAGACAAACACACTTTTTTTGGAGGTTCTCATTACACAACAAACGCGGGGCGGAAAAAATGTGCTAATGGTCTCAATAAACATCACAATAAGCTAGTCTTTTATCTGTACTCGCCAACACAAGGCCGACTCATACACAACACAACCACCCAAAAACCCAAACCCACCAGTTACACTACACCACACAACAATTACAATACCTACACACAAAATTACCAGACAAGAACAAAACCAATACCACCTATACCCCACCGCTTTACATTGTCTTACTCCAGCGCTACACCTCAACACATCTATGAGTCATCACCCCAACCAGTCAAAATCAATAACCCCCCACACTCTCACTTTAAAAAGCCCTTAGTACCCTACTAGCCTACCATTATCGATTTTTTATATTTTCCGCCATTATTGATTTTTTATATTTTTATATATATTGTATGTATATATGTATAAACAAATACACCAACACACAATACAACAACACATAACAATTAAAATACCTACACAAAAAATGGTATAGTCAAGTCTCTAACACTTCACTCTCACTTCTAGGTGCTGGCCCTAGTATAATTACACGTCTCTTTCACTCCCACCTCTAGAACTCTAACACTTCACTCGCACCTCTAGATGTTAAACCTAGTATAGGCAGGTCTCTAACACTTCACTACCACTTCTAGATGCTAGACCTGGTATAGTCAGGTCTCTAACACTTCACTCCCACCTCTAGCTGCTGGACCTGTTATAGCCAAGTCTCTAACACTTCACTCCCACCTCTCGATGCTGGACCTTGTATAGTGACGTCTCTAACACTTCACTCCCACCTCTCGCTGCTGTCCCTGGTATAGTCTCTAACACTTCACTCACACCACTGGATGCTGGTCCTAGTCAAGTCTCTAACACTTCACTCCCACCTCTTGATGCTGGTCCTAGTATAGGCAAGTCTCTAACACTTTACTCCCACCTCTCAAATCTGGCACACTCGCCTGCTACACCCCAAAATGTACACACCCATGCGTCGTCACCCGCGCCAGCACAAAAAGGCTCCACTCGCTTCAAAAACCCCCCTTAGTAACCTACTAACCAACCATTATCGGTTTTTTTATATTTTCCGTCATTATCGATGTTTTATATTTTATATATATATATATATATATATATATATATATATATATATATATATATATATATATATATATATATATATATATATATATATATATATATATATATATATATATATATATATATGTATGTGTATGTATGTATGTATGTATGTATGTATGTATGTATGTATGTATGTCTGGCACACTCGCCTGCTGCACCCCAAAATGTACACACCCATGCGTCGTCACCCGCGCCAGCACAAAAAGGCTCCACTCGCTTCAAAAACCCCCCTTAGTAACCAACCTATATATATATATATATATATATATACATATATATATATATATATATATATGTGTATATATATATATATATATATATATATATATATATATATACGAGGGGTCTTCAAATGAAAACCTTAAATTTGCGATAGAAATTCGAAACACCGTGCCATTGTCCTATAGGTTGGCAGTACTGTTTCTAAGGACGTCAGGAGTGTCCTGCAGGTGGCATCACGGTGCAGACGAACCACATGACGTCACAGTAGGAGTTCAAACATACCGCCCCACTAGTGACATCACCAAAGAGGAGCATCGGTCTGTTATCCGTTTTTTTTTAGGAGCGAAGGGGTGAAACCTATAGAAATTCATCGGCGAATGAAGATCCAGTACTGTGATGCATGCATGTCACTCCAGCAAGTGTACGAGTGGAGTAGGAAATTTTGAAACGGCGTGAGTTCTGTCACAGACTGTTCTCGACCGGGTGAGGCACATCGAGAAGTGACCACAGAGTCAATTGCAGCAGTTGAACGCACCATGATCGAAAATCGCCCAGTGACTGTGAATAAAATAGCCGCACTTCTGGACATCAGTCAAGATTCAGCACACCACATCATCCATGATGTGCTCCAGTTCCACAAAGTCTCTGCAAGGTGGGTGCCACAGCAGCTTACTCCAGAATTGAAACAACGACGTGTTGATGCCTGTCAAGAACTTTTGCGGCGATTTGAAGCAGAAGGGGATGGTTTCCTAGCGAGAATTGTTACTGGAGATGAAATCTGGGTTCACTACCACCAGCCGGAACCCAAGGGAACGAGCAAGGAATGGCGTCATACCTCCTCACCGAAACCGAAGAAGTTCCGTACGCAGCCATCTGCAGGGAAGGTTATGATGACTCTCTTTTGGGATGAACGAGGCGTTATTTCGGAGCACTACATGCCCAGGGAGAACACTATCACCAGTGCCACGTATATATATATTTCAAAAAGCCTTTGATAGTCTACACCGCCCATCATTGTGGAAGATACTTACAATCTATGGTTTTCCAACAAAATATGTGAATATAATCAAAGCACTATATGACAATGCAAGATGTTGTGTTAGAACAAATAAAGGGAATACAGAATGGTTTACAGATGGGTGAGTGAAACAAGGCTGTTTATGTCACCGACTACTTTTAATAGCGGTTGATTGGGTTTATGTCGAAACTATACCGTGAACAATTGGGTAGGACAAATGAAAATTCCTGGGGGACCTTTTCATTCTTAAGTTCAACACCAAGACAATCCCAAGAAGCAATAAATAATTTGTGTCATCTCTCGGTTAAAATTGGTCTCCAAATAAATGCCTCTAAAACTAAAGCTATGAACTTTTCTAACGAGACCTTTGATATCATCTTGAACGGGGAAAAAACTACAGAAAGTTGAAAGTTTCAATTATTTAGAGTGACAGGATTTCCATACTAGAATTGCTTTGGCAAGCCAGATTATCGAAATTACTATTGAATATACATGCCAAGTTTCTCTGTTTAATTCAAACTGTTTTATCTCAGGAACATAAGGAGAGTTTTCATTATATACATTTGTCTCTCATAACATCAGTAAAGCTGGTTAGGACAATCGACATATAAGACTCTAGGAGAAATATGTTACTATATAAGGAAAAGACGATGGTCATATATCGGTCATGTCCTACACTTAATGAAAACAACAGTTTCACTTGGGTTCCTGAGGGTAACGGAAAAAAGGAAAAAGAAACATAATAAGAGAAGGAAGAACCTAAATAATGTCAAGTTTAAGATGTATGTATATTCACAACGAACACCTGAGAGCATTATACATTATATTATAAAGAATATTATATTAATGTATAATATATATATATATATATATATGTGTGTGTGTGTTTTTGTCTGTTACCTCATAACTCGAGACCGGCTGAACGGATTTTGATGCAGTTTTATCCAGCGAACTAGGCATTTCTCTGGGACGGTTTTATATATGTCGTCATAGTACGACGTCAGGAGGCTGAGCAGTGAATTTTTCTTCACTCCGTTCATTCTTATCTTACAGGACAAGGGACATAAAAAGTAAAACCTTTCTTCAGTTTACGCCCTTTACTTACAAACATTATAATTCATAAATTTTATCAATTTTTCGTTAAATTAAGAAGTACGTTGCTTTCTGTTATGTAAGTTTTCTAAGCAACGATTTCTGACAAGGACACTTAGAATAATTCTCAGATATGTAAAGCTGTTACTTAAATTTACACTGCGTTGCTACTGTTATGCAAACTTTGTAAATCAGGATTCTTGACAAGGGAGGTTTCATTAATTCTTAGCTGTGTAGAGGAAACATATAGACAATTTGGTAGAAAGCTGTAGGGGACATCTAAATATACTAAGGATTGTTAAAGGTAATGGATGGGGGGCCACAATGATGCCACAGCTGGGTATTTCTTACTAGATCTGGGTTTTTGGGCTTCCGTCTGGGTATCTGGGTAATTTTTTTCAAAATCTGCATTAATCTGGGTATATTTGACCATTGGCATTTACAATGTATGTATATTCTGTGCACTGAGCATTATACATTATATTTATATTATAATTAAATGTCAAACATTATGTGCTATATATTTTTTATTCCACTTACATTTAATTCTTGTTTTTAACCACATCAATGGGAGCCGCGCTAGCGAAGTGGTTACCACACCGCTCTGGCGACCGGGTGATGCAGGATCAAACCCGGGCGACGGCATTTGAGGATTTTTCGTCGACCGGGATTTGGACTGGATTAACTCGAGACCTGGCGAAGACATTTGAAGGAGTGTTGTCGACCAGGGATTGGCGGCTCCTGAGCCGACCCAGCTCTAATGGGTACCTCCGAAATCGGCGAGTATTTGCCTGAATGGCGAGGGACACCTGTCTGTGCAAGAAAAAGGGATACTCACGTAAAATCAATGTCAGGTTAGACATTAATAATAACCTGAGATTTCGCCTCGAGTATTAGCGGGCGTACAAAAAAAAAAAAAAAAAAAAAAAAAAAACCACATCAATGACGTTGTTTTTTGACTCGTTTACATCAGCTATCTATTTCCTGTTATTCTGTTAATGGCTGTCATCTGCAATACTCAGTCATTTTTGCGATGTGTTATAAAGTCTTCTTTTTACATTTTAGACTTAAGCAGATAAACAGCATATTGTTTTTGTTGTTGCTGTTGTTATTATTATAAGATTATAAAATGAGCGATGATGAAGGTACGCTAGGTAGTTGTGGTAGCATGACGACACACACGCCACCGCGTAAAAAAGTGAAGCCATGGTATCAGCAGACTTTCTGTGCGGAATGGCTAACAGCGAACTGAAGGATTGGATAAAGCCGGACTCTGGTAATCGCTATGCTGCGATTTGTACGGTCTGTTCCTGTACATTAACTAATGCCAACAAAACAGCTTTATTGACACATAAAAGCACACAGAAGCACATGAAAAACTTCGAAGCCAAAAGCAAAACTCTGAACATTAACAAGTTTTTCATCAAACCAAAAGAGCCCTGTCTCCAAGACAAAATTGCTAAAGCGGAGATAGTGTTGTCGGCTTTCATGGCAGAACATAATACTCCGTTTTTGCAAGCTGATCATTTGATTGAATGTTGCAAGCAGATATTTCCAGACAGCACAATTGCTAAAAAAAATGTCACTGAAGCGCACCAAGGCTGCCTATGTGATGCAGTACGGCATTGCTCATTTGACGATGAACACTGTTGGCACGAAGCACATGCTTCTATTTGTGGCCACATACTGGGTAAAGTTAACGTCATGAACATGGAATTCCAGTCCGAGAACTTCCGTCTTCACAAAGTGTACACGAGTGTAACAAGAGAGTATCGTTTTCTTCTCCAGTATGTTTATAAGGCAGGAAGTATTGCAGCTTGAGCATCGCACTCTTGCCGACATTGATCCTTCGGATGTACAGGTGCACAAGAAACTGAATTACATTGAGCTGGGTGGACGATGTGAAGCGCAGTTAATGCGACAACCGTTACGAGATAAAGAAGCCCTGTTTCGCAAGGATGCATTGGCATACCTGATTGAACATTGTACTGAAATACGACGCAGGTTCCCACTTGAACAAAACAGTGTTCTGGCACAAATGCAGCTGTTGGATCCAAAGCAAGCTCTCGATATCAACAAATATTCTGTCATTCCATTAGCAGCGCAGTTCCCAACAGTTGTTTCAGAAGAGAGCCTTGATCGTCTGTCTGATCAATGGCGAGAACTGGCATCGTACCGAAAAGATCTTGGACATCTAATGGATGATGACCCGCCCGCATTCTGGCTGGGACTTCAACAAGTAATAGATGCTAATAACCAGAAAAAATTTGATGTTTTGGCTGACCTCATGTGCACGCTTATGGCACTTCCTCACTCTTCAGCATGCGTCGAAAGAGTGTTTTCGAAGGTTAACTTAGTTAAAACTAAACAAACCAACAAGCTTTTATGTGAAACAGTTTCCAATCGAATACTAGCCAAGCAAGCAGTTGCCAAAGATGGAGTTTGTCATAAGTTTAATCCTAGTAAAAGCGTTTTTGAAGATGTGCGTGAAGGACGTTGTCGGCAGAGATATGCAAAGATTTTGGAACTTCACAATCAAGATTAAACGTTGTCAATTCATGCATATGATCTTGACGAAGGAGAAGTTGTCGACGTGGATGCCGAGTCTCTGACAAGTGACATTTTTCAACAGTAACAAGTTAAAACTAACATTTTATATTTAATTTGAGGAACATTTTGTTAATGTAACTAATGTAAGTATATTACTGTTAAAATATCTCATTTTCAAGAGTTCATATATTGGGGTGTTATTAAAATCATTTTTATTTAATTGTGAATTTTTGGTAATTAAAAAATAAAAATAAAGAAATACATAAAAATTGGTAGCACACAGATTATTTGTGCTAAAGATGCACATAAAAGATTATGTAAGCATCGTCTATCCCGTGTATTTGAGGCATAAAATAATCTGGGTATTTCTGGGTTTTTTTTTAGAAGAACATCTGGGTTTATCTCTAGAACTTGAGTGGCAATGCTGGGGGGCCAGCAATAAAATAATGCTTATGTTCTACAAGTTTTTCATCAGGGGGAAACTGGATTATGCCAGCATAGTCTATTACTCAGCTGCAGCTTCTAACAAAGCAAAACTGGACAGGATTCAAAATGCAGCCATGAGAACCATTACAGGTGCATTTATATCGACACCAGTAGAAGCGCTAGAAGTAGCTCTTGGCATACCTCCCCTTGATCTAAGACGGAAAGAACTGAGAATAAATTATTGGAGTAAAGTAGCACAGGAAGTGACCCACCCAGCACATAAAGCATTTGTCAAAAACCAACCAAGTGTATGGGACGTCCCCTTAAATAAAGATAGATATCCAACAAGGTGGAGAACGATAGAAGACCTAACGCAGTTCAAAGAACTATCAAACACAATTGAAAATAGTAATAAATACAGAAGCAAAATACCACCCTGGGAACTAAAAAAAACCAATCATAGACTACTCACTTACTGAAAAGATCAAACAAAACATAGAAGATAAGAAAGCCAAAATCATAAGTAGAAAGTTCATAGATCAACTAACTAAACAAAGTCTGGCCGTATACACTGATGGATCCAAGGGCGATAGTGGTCAACTAGGTGCCGGAGTTGTAATACCACAATGGGGAATAAAAAAGAACTACAGTGTAACAGAAGGGGCTTCGATTTTTACCGCAGAGATGCTAGCAATTCTTAAAAGTTTAGAAATAATCGAAGATAACCCACCAGAAGCTGTTACGATATTTACAGACTCACTATCATCACTACAAGCACTAGAACACCCAGGTAAATGTAGCCGGCCAGACATAAAGGAAGAAATTCTAGCAATTAATACATCACTAGGACACAGAGGATGTAGTGTGAGGCTAGTGTGGGTTCCAGCACACATAGGTATTGCTGGCAACGAGTTGGCAGACCAGAACGCCAAGAATGGAAGAACAAGTAAAAACAATATAAAAGCAGGACTAGGAAGGTCGGAGATCAAGAGCCAAGTGAAGATAACTATAAACGAGGAATGGAAGACAACATGGAAGAAAAGTAGAAAAGGCAGACACGCGTTCAAACTGCTGAAAGAACCAACAAGGACGTGCCAGGTCAGAGAAGAATTAAAGATACCATCAAACAAAAAACTGTGGCGTCTCCGTCTCGGTGCAGCATACTTTATGGTAGAAGAACTACACTGCCAAGAATGTCAGGAAGAGAATGGCATAGACCACTACCTGATCCACTGTAAAAAGTATGAACAACAAAGGCTTGAATTAAAAACTTACTATAGAAATCACGATATAGACTTAACAGGTGATAAGGTTTTAAGTATAGATGCCCCAAGAGATGCCCAATCAATACTTAAAAGATATATACATAAAACAAAGGAAAACATATAAGGTTAGTACTTCAGGAAAAAACATCCAACTAAATAGAAATTAAGCAGCAAGAACTAACAAAGCAGTGACAAAAAACTAACTACTCATAGGACAAGGAAAGACAACAAGGTTAAAAAAAGGGCAACAACTCAAAATGAACAAATACTAATACAAATTAAAACCAAGCGTAAAGGACAATAGTTATCTATAAACAATACAAAAAAGTAAATAAAATTTACAAACACTAATATAAATAGGGAATATTAGCTGCATTACGGACCTGTATTGCTGCATTGTCCTCCCGAGTTAGCACACCGGAACAGTTATACGTACTTCCAATGTCGTCTACCAAGAAGCCCTTACTTAAATGTTCTGCGTTAGAAGCACACCTCAATGCAATAGCACAATTACAACCACAAAACAATTTAAACATTCCTAAAACGGATCTTTAAACATTCTTAAAACGGATCGCACCAAACCCGACTTGCACCCTGTCTGTCTGTCTGTCTATTAGCTCATAATTCGAGAACGCCTGAACTAATTTTGATATGGTTTTCTCCAGCCTATTGGACATTTCACTGGGAAGGTTTTAAGCTATATATCATAGCATCCTGGTGCTACATCAGGAGGCTAAGTAGTTAATTTTTCTTCACTCCATTCATTCTTTTCTCAAAGGACAAGGGACATAAAAACTATTCCGTTTCTTGGGTTAACGCCTTTACCTTACAAACTGTATAACTCATAAATTTCATCCATTTACGTTACATTTACAAAAAGTGCGTTGCTTTATGTTAAGCAAGTTTTCTAAAACAGGACTCTTGACAAGGACAGTTTGAATAACACTCAGCTATGTAGAGCTGTTACTGAAATTTACAAGTGCGTTGCTTTCTTTTATGCAAATTTTCTAAACCGGATTCATGAACAGTTTTTACTTTTTAAATGTGCCACGGGAATTGCGCGCATGTTTTATATTTTATTCGCTTCTCAATCTTTTGGCTTTTTTCAAAGCGATTATGCTTAATTCAATTCCCAAGACACTACCAGACATCCATTTTCAATTAATTCTTTTACTCTCGGAATTTCGATTTATAATTTGGAAATGTCGTATTCAATCAATATTTGAGTACAAAATTATCCGCCCAGCTTTTCTCTTAAATTTGTTCCTCCAGCGAGTGACGCTTATTTCAAAACCTGTCCACTATCCCCAGCTATCTGTACCTGTACCTTAAATCCAAGCCTTTAGTTTATACGAAGGTCACTTTCCTATAACCTCTCCCTTCCCCCACCCCTAACCTCACTGCCAATTACGTGTTATTCCACCACCTGTTTTTTCCCTACCTTCCCCACTCCCTTTAACATATATCCTCATCCTCCCTCCTCCTCCCCTACACACACATCGTTAGAGGTGAGGGACTCCATCACCCAATATTTTTATCTTAAATACATGTGAGAGAGTGTGTGCAAGTTACAAATTTTTTTCATCCTCCCCTTTGTCATGTCCGCAGAGAGAAGCCTGCCTTTAAATTATTATTATTTTATTTTCTATGTATCTATTATCATTATTATTATTGTTATTGTCATTATTATGTTTACATTTTAAATGCATATGTACATGTGTAGTCTATTTATTTTGTATTTATTTATTATTATTATTTTGATTAAGACGGATGCTGCAAAAGTAAGAGTTTTTATAGGACAATTTTGCTCAAAGCAGCAGACCGTGTGGTCTTCGGTTGGAAAAAAAAATACTTAAATGCTGACCCTGGTCGTTTAGCGCCAGTTTCTAAATCTATTGAACGCAGTGACACGTTGAAGATTTATGACCAACGGTTTCCGACACCGTTTTTAATTATGGGGACCCGGACAGTCACGAACTGCGCAGACTCGTCTAACATTCTGCCTTTCCTTACTCTCTCTCTCTCTCTCTCTCTCTCTCTCTCTCTCTCTCTCTCTCTCTCATCTTGCATTGAAAGTCGTCAATAGCGGTTGTTGAAATAGCGGCAAGTGTGTATGTGAGTGTGTGTTTGAGATCGATTGCATTTTATTTTCCATTGGGAATATTTTACAAACCGGGACAGTCCTATTCTTTAACATTTTTTAGGACAAATTTAATTTTGCTCTATTTCATCTTGAGAAATCGAATAAACAAGCCTAATAATAAACAAACAAACAAACAAACAGACAAAGTAATAATTTACTAAAGATTTCCGTGGAGAGGAGCAATATAATGACTGGTTGTCCACAATGGAAAAAAAAAAGAAGAACAAAAAGGACCTTTTATTAAACTACTCCTGTATTCACGGGAGGTAATGTTGACCACATTTCTGGACGCCGTTGAAGTGTCAAGGTCTGCATTGTCCACTGGTCCCTGAGTGTGTTCGTGGGAGGTCTTTGACGCGGTTTTTGTACTGCAAATGCTCTTAAATTCAGGGGGAGAATCGCACAGCATGGCTTGACTTGACTTGACTTTTTGATTATGAATGTAAATATCACACGATGGTTGTTTTATTGTTATGTTAGTGAGAGTAGATTTTTGGTAGAAGTGTGTGTCTACGAGTGTATATGACTTTTATCTGTATTTCAATTTGACCTTGTATTTTAATAATGCACATGATGTTTGTAATATTACTAAAATAAACCTACCCCCCCCCCCCCCCCCCCCCCCCCCCCTCCCCCCCCCCCCCCCCCCCCCCCCCCCCCCCCCCCCCCCCCCCCCCCCCCCCCCCCGCCCCCCCCCCCCCCCCCCCCCCCCCCCCCCCCCCCCCCCCCCCCCCCCCCCCCCCCCCCCCCCACCCCCCCCCCCCCCCCCCCCCCCCCCCCCCCCTGTTGTTTAAAAAAAATAATAATAAAAATTTGTGGAACACGAAAAAAAAAAAAAAAAAAGATCAAATTGTCTTAGCCAGGGCCGGGATCACACACAATTCATACATTCTACTAAATAAAGTCAATAGACCTCACTTTGAGCCCCATAAGGGGTATTAATTTTAAAAAATGAAGAGTGAAAGGGTCTTTTGTGTTTGGATGTGACTCTTTTTCAACCGTATGGGATCCCATTTAAATAAAGTTATACAATTTTTTCTCAGAAAATTTGTGTTCCATAGGAAGATCGTTAAAAATCGAACTCTAAACCCATTGAAAAGTGCTAAATTGTGTGAAATATTTTTCGAAAGTTATCATCCTTGATCCCATTCGGCAAGTGCTTAATTTTGTGAAAAATATCTTTTATTCCAAATCATCAACTTTGCATTTCCGAAGTCTTTACGGACGTGTAGTGAGGCCTGCTCGATTCAACTGTATATTTCCAAGCTTCGTAAGTAGACGTATCCACTTTCTTTGGTCATTAAAAATTGTAAGAAATCGCCACATCAGAATGATGACAAAAATCAACCTTGATGCCAGCGAGGACTTCGAAGGAGGTGCCTTGCACCAAAGCGGCACTTTGGTGTTGTCCATTTCTGGTGCACAGGCTAGGCGCGCCTCCTACTCGTTAATAGCAAGTATTTTAACGGGCCCGTGCGGCATCATGCCCAATGGTATATCGTCGATATACCGGTTTGAATACCCACACCGGTGGTATGCCACCTTGACGCCTGGGGCGCAAGCCGCCCAGTACAACTCACTACATGGGAAACGATTGGAGTGGCAGACTCCAAAGCTATCGGTTCTAGTGGAGCATCTAGACAAAGAACGGGAGAAATCCACCCTCCACTGGATGCCTCCAACATTGAAAAAGGAGGTGGCAAGAAAGATAGCTGTGGCTGTCTCAGGAGACGCCGAGGCAGAAACTTTCCAGTTAAAAAATGTTATGGACAAGTGGGTCCTGCTTTGCAAACCCAAAGATCCCCTCCTCCATTGCGTGGATTTAGAAATCAAAGGGCAGGGGGAAAAGATACAACATTTTCGTCACCATACCAGGACGGAAGACGGCATGTCCTTTTTGCATGCAAGACGACCACTGGGCAAATAGGTGCCCCCAAAAAAGTAAAGTACAAGAAGTTCGTACACAACCAGATAAACAAACACAACAAAAACTACCTCCCCGCCAGCCTGCAGACAAAGAGAAGTTCTAAATAGTCACGAGAAATAATAAACGAAGAATACACCACTCTGAGGACATCGTCACTACACAAGACACACTGAACTTAACGATGATAGACCCCCAAGCATTTTCCTACTCCAGCGCACGCTTATAAAAACAATAGCCCAACAAGTCCAAACAAAGAAAAGACACATAAGCAACATATGGAAACACCACCCAGACGTAGAACACTGTCAGACACCAGCCCAAGGCTCGTCATTGTGCTGTATAGCCCTGGTAATACAGAGTAAAGACGTTTTCCCCTGACCTCAAACATCAATTTTTATGTAATTACACTAATAGCAAATACCACATTTCAGGAATGGCGGCAGAAATTAGAATAATTAGTGTTAATATTCGTGACCTTCGCACAAAATTACATTTCATAACACTCACACACAAATACAATCCAGATTTTATACTGGTTCAAGAAACCAACATACAAGTACACACAGACGAACACGCAGCCCATATCACGACAAAATTAGGACTTAGACTTGTTTTAGCCTTAGTGATCAGAATATAGGTGCAGGGGTAGCTATCGTACATACATCGGTAGGTGGGAAATTATCAGGAAAAAGAGAGATAGTAAGGGTAGAATAGCCATAGTTCAGGTAAGGAACAACACACAAACATACACCATAGTAAACATACATGCACCACCAGATTACCAACCCTTGTTTTATGAATCTTTCGCAAAGAAGGAATTTCTATCTAGTTTCAACCTGTCATACATCACGCTAATCACTAAGGACGATCCGGACAAAACAAAGTTTAAAAACTACAGACCAATATCACTCCTCAACACCGACTATAAAATTTTAGCCAAAACCCTAACAAACAAACTCAAACCGTTCATGGCAACACTCATACACGAAGACCAACAGTGTTGGGTCCAGCATAGAAACATTCATCAGCACGCACACTTCATAAGAGACATCATCACCTACACACATCAGAAGGATTGCCAGTCGTCAATCATATCGCTAGACCAGGAAAAAGCCTTTGACAGAATATCCCACTGGGAAGGAAACCCGGTCCTAAAAAATGCCGTGCAGAAGTCGGATGTGTCGACCGAAAGGTGCAGATATCACAGCTACGTTGTAAACAGACACAACGCAACCACCGTCCTTTTCAGGGCGAACGAGGAAGAAGAAGAAGAATACCTCCATAAAACTTTACTACACTGCAACATTGGTGAATACTTTAGAAAGTGGATTGAAATTATATACACAAAACCTGAAAGCAAGGTTTTGGTAAATCATTCATTTACTGGGGCCTTTGGGCTGACAAGATCTGTTAGGCAGGGGTGTCCCCTTTCTCCTCTACTCTATGTACTCGCTCTAGAACCACTGCTAGAGAAAATTAGACAAGACAGTAACATCAGAGGCACTTTTATTCAAGGTAAAGGGGAACAAAAGTTACTTGCCTACGCAGACGATACTACCTTCTTTCCCCCCAGTGATAGGTCCATGTGACAGGGTTATGTAAATATAGATTACATGCACCCACACGTTTTTTGCTCCCACCTTGCTTCCTTACTAGTTATGCACGTTTGGTTAATGCAGAACCTTCGTACTCATATCTGTCAAAACTCATAATTGTAGCCACGCCTATTTCTTTCTTTTCTCTATGACTTATAGACATTAGCAATGTTTACAATCAGGCCTATTAGCTAGTCCAGAGCCGTTAACTGTATTATCACGCGAACGATTGGGCAAACGTTGAAATAGTGACAGATCAGACTATGAGGCCCGTAGCGAGAGGACAGGGGGAGATAAGCTAATGAAGAAAACCAAGGGTGATAATTCGAATAGTCGTACTTTTGGCAAGGGGGAATTAATCTGAGGAAAGGGGACATAATCACAGTTACCCCCCCCCCCCCACCCCCCCACTTCGGTTGGTTCGGAACTTGAGTAGATACAGTGAGAGTCGCCAGATCAAAGACTATTCGCTCGTTGTTAAAGTCTAGCGGTCGGTAAAGGTGGCAAATTTAGCTTTAATTCACGAAACGACCGCAGATTTTCCCAAAATCTGGGCGAAGGCGTTATATCTAACAAGTGATAGCGAATTTCTATCAATTTAATATAAATATCTCTGCCTTTAAACTCAGTTTATTCAGTACCCACAGTATTTTCAGAACAGCTAGCTCCGATTTCTAGATCCATTATACCATTTGGAATTACTTAGTTTTCGTTGGAGTTGTTTTAAATTTCTGTGTTGCGGTAAATATTATACTAGCATTTTTGAGTGATTTTATTGTTAAAGTCCGTCATTTTATTTCACTTAGTTTCTGTGTTAATTGACGCGAATTAAAATAATTTATAGCTAAATTATTCCGGCTGTAGCGTTAATTTAATTAGTCGTTATCACCCAGAAAATAGATAATTTAATTGACTAGTAAATGCACTAGAGGTATGTAACTGTCTTTTTTTCTTGTTGAGGTGATCACTGGCCCAAGACAGTATACATGTTGTTAGATGTGTAGTGCGAACGTATGATGAATTGAGTGTGGGTGCGAATGAAGACGCGAATGTGTTTAGGCTCGTATAGATGTAGATCCTGCAACCCATACTCTCACATGCAGTAATCAAGGATGCTTTGACACTGCAGGCATGTTTCAAGACATTTATTGACGGGAACACACATAGTATCAACAGGAACAGTCAGTGTAACAAGGTCATGCTGACCTGACATCGATAGGTATACATTTGGCATTCAAAAAGGTAAACATCAGAATAGACGTGCATGGTCAATAGCAAAGTTCTTCAATAATGACAGTTCGTAGCGTCGCCCTTGGCGTCTCTGACTAAACGCGTCAGATGCCTTAGTTACCTTGACACATAGGTGCAACTTGGCACTCCCTGCCAATTGCACATATCAGGCTGTAGTATAATAGCCGGAAGCACAGGCCTCGTCCTAACGTCGGCCGTGTACTTCTGTTAAATAGGTTATCACCAACCCTGCAGTAATACTTATTGTAGATAGAAGTTCCGCCAATCTGCGGCTCCCACAATATATCTTCGTCACTGGATTTCTGGACAATATAAGACTAACAGTCTTGGATGGCTACCTCGAGCACAAATATATATAAGTTCTGAAATGGCGGATCCGTGAACTGCTGTTCACCCTAGGTAATCCTTTACATGTTCTGCCACCGAAAAGCGTAATAATGCATAAAGGTCGGTATTACCTGGTAAATGAATCCTCAGAACTACACAAGGAATTCTGTCGTCATCCCGACGCACAGAGATTCACTGGGGAAAACTGCCATAGCAGTTACTTCGAAGATTCTCCCCGAAAAACAATGGACTCTTGGTCCCTTCAGAAAAACAGGACCTCCCGGCTTCCCGGAAGTATATCTCACTCCCGCTTAAAAAACCTTCCCATAGGCCTACGCCCGAACTGACAACCTCTGACCCTAAAGGTCAAACACAATGAATGAATAAACAAGGGAAGACAACCCCTAATCAACCTGACATCGCAGGTAAAGACACAATTATACTTATGATACAAACATAAGCAAATAACTTGACAGATGACTCCGTCGAAAATGACAGCAACATTACTACCACCCCCCTGTAAAAAAAAAAAAAAAATGCAATTTTTTTTTTTTTTTAATATGTTCATGAGCAAGATAGCACCAGTATCACTTCTGTGCTCATGCAAACAATGAACCTAATATCAGGTACAATAGAAGAGGGTACAAATCATCTCCCAACATAAGAGAAAATATTTCCTTTAAACCAAACAAACTAAGGGATACCATTCAAGAAACCTAAGTTGCTGGCAATACCAATCATATATCAAACATTACTAAATAATATAATCATAGCAATATACAAATGTCAATGCTATTTTAGCAACATATCACTGATGGATGGACAAAATGAAATTTGTTAAATTATCTAAACATCATCCAAATACATTTGTATTACAACATATTATGATATTAAGGACAGACCTAAGTCTGAAAATATATCAGGAAAAACTAGGACACAAGATTTAACTGGAATCATGTGGGCATCTAGACAATATGTCCGCCATCACATTATCCGAACCACGGATAGCTCGCACCGTGAAATGGAAAGGCTGAAGAGCAATAGCATAACGAGTAGATCTCGAGCTCTTCAAATCCTTACTTTGCATAGCCGTAAGAGCTTTTTGGTCGGTTTCCATAAAGAAATGCGCGCCCAGAAGGAACCTTTGTAGCTTAAGAATGGACCAAACCATAGCCAACAATTCACGGTCCAAAACCGAGTAATTCCTTTCTGCCGCATTCAGCTTCCTAGAAATATACATTACAGGATGCAGAGTTCCTGAATATTCCTGCATTAGTGCCGCTCCAATGCCAGTGGAAGAGGCATCACTACGAAGGACAAAAGTCTTATCAATCGTCGGTAGTCTTAAGATAGGATGAGATGAGAACAAATTCTTAACCTGATCCAATGAAGATTGGCATTCTTGGGACCAACGCACCATATTAGGAGAACCTTTTTTCAATAACGTTGAAAGTGGTGCCATAATGGAGGACAGATTCTCAATGAATCTTCCATAGAATTGTATCAATCCCAAGAGACTACGCACTTGCTTTTTTGTCTTCGGAACCGAGATATTTAATATCTTTGAAATGTTTTGGTCCTCTGTCTTCAACAGACCATGACCAACTCGATGACCTAGGAAGGAAATTTCACTAAACCCAACAAAAGCTTTAGAGGGTTTAGCAGTCAATCTATGCTCACGTAGAGTAGATAGCAATTCCTTCAGACCCACATAGTGTTCTTCCCAAGTATCGCTGAAAAGACAGATGTCGTCTAAATATGCAATGACATCTGCACGATCTGATAGAATTCGTCGCATCATGCGTACGAAAGTCGCTGGGGCGTTCATAAGCCCGAAAGGCATAAAATTCCATTGAAACAGACCCCTAGGTGTCGAAAAAGCAGTGAGAGGTTTGGCGTGTTCCGTCAGTGGGACTTGCCAATAACCTTTCGACAAGTCTAGTTTAGTAAAGAATTTAGCTTTAGAAAGTCTAATAAGTAGATCATCTAATAACGGCATAGGTTCAGCATCGAACTTCGTAACTTGATTTAATTTGCGATAATCAACGCAAAGACGTATGTTATTGTCTTTCTTTCGAACAATAACTATCGACGAAGAATAAGCTGAAGTGGATGGTTCAATTATTTGTAGTTGAATCATTTCATCCAATTCTTTCTCGACTTGTGCTTGAAAATGAATAGGTATTGGGTATGGTCTTACTCTGATCGGATTACGATCAGTAAGTATGATGTCATGTTCTATGACATCTGTGTGTCCAGGAATGTCGGTAAGGACATCCTGATATGATTGTAACGTAGAGGATACTTGACGCTGTTCCTCAAAAGACAAGTTGGAAGAGACTGTAACGTCTCTCCACGATTCCGTTGAAGTAAGTGGAATCGCAGGAAGAGGTAAGTTCACGTCAGAAAAAATAGTTTCCTCATCCTGTATAACGGACAGGGATGAGATGTGACCATGTTGAACTGGAGAGTCGTCCGTCGCCTGGAAAATAGGCTGTAAATAGTCTGGACGTTCAATAAACTCTGTTAGCATATTTATATGGAAGGTTTTATGCCTTCCATCCACATCGACAATATAGTCGACATCAGAAATTTTCGAGACTATAGTGTATGGACCCTTCCAAGAAATGAGAAGTCTATTCTCTCTTGAGGGCAGTAAGACATATGCTTTGTCTCCAGGACAAAGTTGACGTAGGCGTCTTTTCTTATTAGCAAATCGCCTAGCTTTTTCTTTCGCAAATTCGGAAGATGAAGTTGCTAACCTGCACGATTCGATAATCTTTTCTCTAAGAGCTATAACATATTCATATGACGATTGTGTATCATCGTCAATATTATCGGAAGTTATCAAATCGTGTAACAAGGACATTGGCCCGCGCGGTTGCGCGCGCCAAAGACAAGTTCGAAAGGAGAAAACCCTGTATGCTCGTTGGGAACCTCTCTATAGGCAAAGAGGACTGCAGGTAAAACCCTGTCCCAATCTTCAGGATGATCCTCCGTTATCTTGCCAAGTAAGTTCTTTAGTGTCCTGTTAAGACGTTCTACCAATCCATTGGACATTGGATGATAAATACTACTGAGAGACCTTTTAATGTCTAGCGTAGCCATTACCTGAGACATAACGTCCGAAATTAACTGAGTGCCGTGATCCGACAGTATTTCTCCGGGGAATCCCAGACGAGAAAATACGAGCCAAAGAGCATCAGCGATATCGACAGTTGATATGCTCTTCAGAGGAATAGCCTCTGGCCAACGCGTGCACATGTCCACGCAAGTGAGGATAAATTGGTGTCCTCTGGCTGACTTAATTTTGAACGGACCAATGATGTCTATAGCCATTTTCTGAAACGGCCGAATCGGAATATCTGCAGCCTGAATAGGAGCAGCATGTCTCGGACCCCTAGACTTGACCTCTTGACAAATTTTGCAAGATCGGCAATAAATTCGGATGTCTTTATTCACGAATGGCCAAAAGAATGACGCAAGGACTCTAGTTTTAGTTCTGGAAAAACCCATGTGTCCCGCACACTGAGAATCGTGTGCATGCCGAAGAATTAAGGCTCTCATACACTTAGGCACAAGAATTTGCGAGTGCATAGACTTGTCCGAGTGTTGTACCATTCGTACCAATATACCATTCTTCATAGTGATATACGATTTGTGATTCGTATTTTGATTGGGATCCCCTTTCTTTGCAAGAAGGAAGTATTTCTTCAAAGAAGGATCCTCTTCTTGACGTTTAACAAACGAGTCATGGGAAATCACCAAGTGCTCGTCTTGGCTATCAACTTCATTACTATTATCAGATGAAGTTGGGGGATTAAGAGCTTGAGCTCTTGTCACCACTGCATTGACCGTTTGAATGTTTTTTTCTTCCCAACTAGAAATTTGTTGCGGGGTGCATTCCTTAACCCCATGAATACGACCGATTATAAGATCCGCAATAGGATTAGGAAGAAGACATGCATGGACATCTCCTGTGAAGAAAGGAGTGTCAATCCTAATAATAGCAGTAGGATAGCTTTCCATAGTACCACCAAATGTAACACATTTGATTGTTTTTCCAGTGGCACAGCAAGGATCTATCAGAGACTCCTTAACCCCGACGGTAGTACATCCCGAATCGAAAAGTACTGAGACTAGCCTATCATTTATTAGACCTTTATGTAAGATGAGAGATCCTCTCCCATCATGCGCAACTGTAGCAGGTAGAGCAGGAAGAGGGTGACCACAACTTAGCGTAGATACAGTTGATGAGTCAAACAATGTTAAGCATTGGGGGCATTCAGTTGCTCTCCCAAAATCGAAAGCACAACCAGTGATAGCCCTAGAGTTACCACTATCATTTACTGTATTACAGGCTCCATCAAACTCTTGTTGCGCAGAGTTTGCCTGTTGGTAAGGTCTTTTTTTGTTAAACCTAGGTCTACCTCGATTATCATTTCCCCTGTAATTATTTTGACTATCATTTCCCCTGTAATTGTAATTGTGATCATATTGTCTATTGTACTCATCATTCCGGTTTGAATCCCGGTTTCTAAATTCACCATCGTCATAATCTTGACGTCGAGAATGATTACCTCGAAAATTTGAATAGTTATTATTTGGATAGCCTTTACGAAAGTGTCTCAAATTATTACCACTAAAATTACGAGAACTACCATCTTGTCTCCACTGCATAGACGAAGAACCATCATGTGTTGGATTACTCCGCTTCTGAGTGTAATTTTGATTACTTCCCCTATTCCAATTTTGTTGAGCACCCTGAAATTTTTTTCTGAAATTAGGGCCATATGGTGTTGCCGAAGCAGCTGGCAACCCTTCTTTCACTTTAGAATTGCTAACTGTAGCATGGGGATGTGCTGTGGCATACTGACAACAGTATTCCTCCATTTCTTTTAAGTTTTTAGGCTTACGCTCATGAAGGAATGCAAGAAAAGAATCATTAACAGATGACAAAACCTTATCTCGCAATAATAAGTCCATTAGACCTTCATATGTTTTCTCAATCTGAGACAACTCAACCCATCGTGTAAATGTACGACGTATCTTTGTAACAAAATCAGAGAAATCTACTCCATTTTCTGGCAACATTGTCCTAAAACGAAGACGATAGTCTTCTTGTTTTAATTGGTATTTCTTTAGTAATGCTGCCCTGACAACATCATAATTAGTCCTCTCATGTTCGTCTATTGTCATAAGAGTAGTCACTGTGTCACCTGTAAAAAATGGCATCAGTTGTTCAACATATTTTTCCTTTTTTATGTTATGCGTATCGCACAAAAATTGGAATCTATCTAGATAATCTGCTACGTCATCCTTTAAAGGATTGAAATGAGGCAATTTAATCCTACTAACAAACTCCTTTGTCGTACTCGAAGTTGTTTGCTGAGCACCCGTACTCGCCAATTTCAATTTCTCTAACTCCAAAATTGCGAGTTTTTCATCAAGTTCCATCTTCTGTTTTCTTTCCTCATGTTCCATTTTTCTAATTTCAGCCTCAGCAGCAGCTTGAAGTTTTTTTTTTTCCTCTGCAGCAGCTTGAGCTTGAATTTTTTTGTCTTCCATTTCCATCTGGAATTTTCTTTCATCAGCTTGAGCTTTTCTCTCCTCAGCCTCTCTTTGATACCTTCTTTCTTCAAGTTCTAATCTTCTATTCTCAGCTTCTAGCTTCTTTAGTTCAGCTTCTGCTTTCAATTTAATTTCCTCTTTTTGTTTCTTTTCTTCTGACTTTAATGCAATGGCGAATTGAGCAGATGAATATTCTTCCAATTCTTTACCAGACTTACCAAGGGTCAACCCTTGCTGGATGAAGAAATCCAATGTAGACATTCTGTCTAATGAGATCAGAAACCTGAAAAAAATTAAATAAATTACCTTATCCCACTTCAATGGGAGACAAGTCTGAAATGATAGACTTGTATACTCACTTCACTTTATTTTACTGTCTTAGTCTTAGACAAAGACTTTGTATGTTCCTCTTGTTTATAATGTACCCAAAAAATCACTTGAGTACCTGTGGGAAAAAAAAATCCCTTATATCCCACTCACTATGGGCACAAGTCTTTTTTTATAAAGAACTTGAATATGTATTTACCTTGTCTCAATCTTTGTAGATAACAAGTCTTTTATCAAAGAACTTGTATAAATATCTTATATAATATTATTTAACAAACTCTATATGAAGAGTCTACCTTATCAATAATATCAAAACATGACCAAGTATGTGTATGTAGACTGTGCATGACAGTAATGTAGTACAACCAAAAAAAAAACAAAGACAAAAATACAAAACAATACAAATGGCAACACTGTTTTAACCAAAAATGTGTAGAGAAATACACAAGAAAGGAGAGACCTACAGAATACAAACAAAACAAATCGACAATCAAAACTGAAAAACAGACAAAATATTACAAAAACAACGTTAAGTACAATTACATCACAGCTAACATCAATAGCGACCAATTGTCACTAGCAAATTTCCAAATTAAGAAAATTTGCACCTACAGACCGCTTACAGTAAGCCTCGATCAAGTGGCATATTTACCGTAAGACCCACCAACCGAAAAACCCGCAGAAAAAATACACCAAAAACAGTAGAAGTGACATAAACATATAGCAATCAATTTCAATGTGTTGCAGAACAAGTTCAGTCACAGCTGAAACTAAAATAAATTTCTTGCTCCTTGCGAACACAGAAACGAAATGTCAAACGCGCACTGAACGTCAAATCCACTGTAACATAAAGTATTCACGAACCAAAGTTACTATGACCTTCTCAAATTAGGGCTTGCACATTGAATGTTTACAATTTCACGTACTGTTTACAGACACTTGACCTCCAACAATGTAGCTTGAATGCTCTGACCTAGAAAAGTCTGTTGTTGAATGAAACGTGTCACAACCCGCAGTACTGTTTACAATAGGAACCCGCCTTCTATGCAGTTATGGTCCACGTAGCAAATGCCTAGTAGTTCACTTCAGTACTTGTCTTGTTATGCTTTATGTAGCATTATAATATAAATGCTCGTACTGTTTATTTGTGTCAACCGTTGATGACCTATATCTGTCCTGTTGTAGCCAAAACTTGCAAGTGTAGAATTAGCGTTGTGTGTTACGGCTGTCCCGTGTGTAGCTTAGACCCACAGATCAGAAGTGTAATGTGTACTTGTCCTTCTTGTAACTTTCTCGACAAAACTGGAGACATCATACATGTAACAGCCAACCAGGAATGTAAATTTCTGGATCCATAAATGTCAACAATAATGTCAAATGCTCGCTCTGTTCTTTTTAAACCCACAGATCTGGTCCATCCGAAATGTAAGTTTCTAGGCCACATTGGCGACAAGAAATGTATCATAAGAGCCCACGTAACTGGTCCACCAGAAATGTAACTGTCTTTTTTTTCTTGTTGAGGTGATCACTGGCCCAAGACAGTATACATGTTGTTAGATGTGTAGTGCGAGCGTATGATGAATTGAGTGTGGGTGCGAATGAAGACGCGAATGTGTTTAGGCTCGTATAGATGTAGATCCTGCAACCCATACTCTCACATGCAGTAATCAAGGATGCTTTGACACTGCAGGCATGTTTCAAGACATTTATTGACGGGAACACACATAGTATCAACAGGAACAGTCAGTGTAACAAGGTCATGCTGACCTGACATCGATAGGTATACATTTGGCATTCAAAAAGGTAAACATCAGAATAGACGTGCATGGTCAATAGCAAAGTTCTTCAATAATGACAGTTCGTAGCGTCGCCCTTGGCGTCTCTGACTAAACGCGTCAGATGCCTTAGTTACCTTGACACATAGGTGCAACTTGGCACTCCCTGCCAATTGCACATATCAGGCTGTAGTATAATAGCCGGAAGCACAGGCCTCGTCCTAACGTCGGCCGTGTACTTCTGTTAAATAGGTTATCATCAACCCTGCAGTAATACTTATTGTAGATAGAAGTTCCGCCAATCTGCGGCTCCCACAATATATCTTCGTCACTGGATTTCTGGACAATATAAGACTAACAGTCTTGGATGGCTACCTCGAGCACAAATATATAAGTTCTGAAATGGCGGATCCGTGAACTGCTGTTCACCCTAGGTAATCCTTTACATGTTCTGCCACCGAAAAGCGTAATAATGCATAAAGGTCGGTATTACCTGGTAAATGAATCCTCAGAACTACACAAGGAATTCTGTCGTCATCCCGACGCACAGAGATTCACTGGGGAAAACTGCCATAGCAGTTACTTCGAAGATTCTCCCCGAAAAACAATGGACTCTTGGTCCCTTCAGAAAAACAGGACCTCCCGGCTTCCCGGAAGTATATCTCACTCCCGCTTAAAAAACCTTCCCATAGGCCTACGCCCGAACTGACAACCTCTGACCCTAAAGGTCAATCTGAGAACGGGGTCTAAGTCAAATAGTACCTACAAACATTCTTGTGAAAATATCAGGTCTTCGAGGTTGCTCGGCTCGGCTCTCTTGTTTTTCACTTAGAGAGAGATATAGTACCAATATATAACACTAAGAATAAATGTAATGTACTTATAGCTATCCCCGGTTCTTTTTCCATTTTTCATGTACATTCAGCCCGCTGTGGCGTAATTATCAAAATTAACATTACCCGACTACCGACCACTTGTGGTGTGACGAGGATTCTTTATCCTGAGAGAGTTACATACCTGATATTCCCTTCAAGTATCAAATTTACCAGCTACTGACACTGTGAACATTAAAAGCTCTTAAGTATTTTCCTACCTGGACTAATTGATGTGACATAAACAGAATCCTACTAACAGTAACGAAATAAGTGTTTCCCAATAAGAGGATTAATCAGTCTTGGAGAAGGGAGAAACTGGGGCTTGTTTTGCCAAAACCCAACCTTGGATTTGTGGTTGTATCAGGAGATAGGTGCCAGACGTTGTGAAAGCACCTATTAGGTAAGAGTGAATGAATGTGGCCACAGGTTTTGTCAGAAGCGAGCGAAAGAAGGAATGCATAATTCTTAAATTGTATACTCATTAAACTCTCGTTAGATTTGTTTTTCTTTTTATTTTTTGCTAATACTGTTCATTTTCAGAATAGATTAACTTAGAAACTCTGTTCTTTACAGTATAGGGAAATTCTACCTTTGGGGGTGTAGCATGTTACGCAATTGCCTAGTTAAATGTATGAAGACCGGAAAGTATGACACCAGTATACTAGCCTGAATAAATGAATGCAGGGGTATTTCTTTGTGTATCTAGTGCAGCCAATCAGAAAAGGGGTTTCCCACGGACAGATAGGAAAGACTTCGATTGTAAATGGAAGAATAAAATCGTCCGAAACTATAGTTAGAATTAGAGATCGGGAAGGAGAACGAGATGACCGACAAGGATGAGAATGGTCTCCTTTTGACGGGGATATCTTTATTTATGTGTAGGTACAAGAAAATGTGGAGGGAGTAAGTAATTGCGAAGAATTTTGCAAGAATAAGTGTCCGTGCATTAAGAAATCCTGTGTTTTTGCTATTCATAATTCAAGATAAAATCGTTAACACGACCGATATAGGAAGACAACATATGGATATAAAGGTAAACTCACTGAGAATGGAAATCTATAACTCTCAAGGCTTGAACTGGTAAAGGTGCGATGCACGAGACGAAGGTTTGAAACCCATCTAGCACAAACCTCTCGGAGTTATAACTATTTTGGGAAGTTTGCTGGAGTTGCAATCCTTGTTTCCTGTACGTCCGTAAGCTCCATATATAAGGGCGGTCGAAAATGATTTCAAAAAAACATGCGCCCTAATACAACCGACTAGGTTTGAACGGGACGCGCCTCGCCGAAACGAGGTAAAGTTTTACATACAAAAAAAATCTCAAATTCACTTGTACAGCTAAGAAGACAGGAGGACAACGGCTGGAGAGAGAGAGAGACGTGTAAAGGCCAATATTTTGTTATTTGCAGCCAGGCAGTTCTATTACTCCACAAAAGCCAGTCTTTACTGATCTTAATTAGATCCTGCTAGGGTATGTAAAAACTTTACGTGCAGCATTGGGCAGAGCAACCTAACCTTTGAAGTGAAGACAGGAGTACGACAGGGATGCCCCTTATCAACCACTCTATTTTTAACAGTCATAGACTGGGTGATGCGCCAGACATCATAGGGCAATCCAAGAGGAATAAGATGGACTACACTTTCTACATTGGAAGATCTGGAACATTGTGGTAAGAGGTTTTAGAGTATAGAATATAGGTTCCCTTGGACAATTAGATGTGTCAGATGACACTAGAATAGTGCCAGATAAGAGACTGGTCTTATGAGTAATACCCCCTTCTCTGAACAGAGTAATGGTGTATGGACAATCAAGGTGAGGTCAGATTATGCAAGTTCCTAGAGTAAAGAATGATTCTGTGGTAAGTCTCTGGGTCCCTAACTGTCACCTCTAGAGATCTCACCTGACTAAAGAATCTGTGAAGGTGTGTATATGGCAAGTGTCTATGGTAATGCTATTATTATGATGTTGTATGATAAATGACAAAACAGAACTGTAACTTAATAAACTTAATGAAGTAAGACTGTTTGTAAATTTAGTTATATATATACAGATATATATATATATATATATATATATATATATATATATATATTATATATATATATATATATATAATATATATATATATATATATATATATATATATATATATATATATATATATTCTTCCTGTACCTCACTGTTTTGAACAGGAAGTATCAAACTCAATGCAAGTTTTTTTTATTTTTTTTTTATTTACAGTATAGAAATAAATATGTAACAAAAAATGTTCATGACTTGTATCACTAAGTCTCACTTTCTTGAGCACCTCACAGTCTTTCTTTTATACTAGAACTTGTATTAACTATTGTTGGAAGATCTGTTTTCTACATCCTCCCCAGGTCAGGAATTCTGTGTTGTGGATTCTGATTTTATTTATTTGAATGAACGTTCAAGTGCCCGTCTAATGGGACTTACCTTAATCCTGTTTGAGACTAGTTGCGCCCAACTTTTTATATCACACAGATATTGCTGTCTTCTGGCAGAAGCGACGGCCTGTAGCTCAGCGTGTATTGAGAGCGTCCATTGCCACAATTTCTGTCTTCTCCAGGATAGTTGCACACTTTTTAAGGCGTGATATGACCCTCACGTAAGAATATCACACAATATGCACAATCTTGACTAGCATTAAATGGGTACACAGAAATGCTTAGTGTCCAGACGGTGAAAGTTTGGTCACAACTGCTCTCCCGCTGTTCTCAAGTTGGCAAATGTATTTTTCAAATGGCGGACTATGCCGGCAAAAATGTTAATTTTATTGCCCCTATGCTCACCACATTTAACCAATCAAAAACGCGTTAAGAAATTTTAACTTGTTCCCCAAGCTACCAAATTTAGCAGTTTATAAATGTGTTCGCTCGTCTGTCTCAACTTTATTTATACAATATCTTTGTTATTAATGGGTCGATTTTTAATATTGAAAGTGATATTAAACAGACAACTGTCCTCTATCTTCCTATATAGGTTTCTTTTAATTATTCTTCACCGTTTTCATTTATGTAATTTTTTTGTAATTTCAGGCGTCTTTTCCTCAACTGTAAATATTACAAAAATAAATTTTTCTATATCCAGATAATATTATTACGGGGAAATCTTTATGTCAATATATTAAGCAATATCAACCCTATATTTCAAGATATCTCTCTCCTTTTAATTCTCTTTAGTTATCGAGAAATAAATTATTTAAGTTTTATTTCAAAGCACAGATTAGGCTTATTTTCTCCTACAGCTACGATTTTATCGTCACTATAAAACGAGTTAACGATACGATTGGTTGTTAATTTTACGGCGTTCGTTAATAAATATTGGTAAGAGTAGTGCGTGTGTGTTTGGGGTAGTACCCTTTTTAACTGTTTATTCGAAATTTTCAAATTCGTTAGTCAAATAGTGGCGGCGGATTTGACCGTGTCCTTGAGACAATTTAAATGCTGTAGTTATAAATAGATTTTAGGAGTACGCTAGTTAATTTTTAAGGGGGGGGGGAGAGAAATTTGAGCGGAGTGTCACACAGTTTTATTTTACTACAAATATGCAGATGACATTGCACTGCTAGCACATTCACATCAACACATCCAAGAAAAAACGGATAGACTTAATACGTATAGCCAGCAGGTGGGCTTGAACATCAACCTAAAGAAGACAGAGGTCATGACGCTCAATGTGAGCAAACCTGAGCCCATATCAGTAAGGAATCAGCAACTGGAACAGACAGATGCCTTCACATACCTAGGATGCATAGTAACACCAGACGGCGGAGCAAGCAAAGACATCAACAACAGAATGAACAAAGCAAGAACAGCCTTTTTTAGTCTAAACAACATCTGGAAGTCCTCTGTAACCGTCTGTTTTGTAACGGCCACCATAAATGTAACGTACTGTTTATGAGTGATGTGAAAGCTGGCAGAGTGAACGTGTCGTTTATCACCTGGACTGTGTAATGTTGCGGTGTCGATGTAGGTCACCAGAAATGTAACGACCAGGAATGTAACGGCCACCAGAGTGAGGCACTGCCGGGGGTACTATGGTCACTCACAGTAAACAGCGTACATGTTGTAGATCTGTGATATTGGTATTATGATGTGCTGAGTGTGGGTGTAGACGAAAACACGAATGCTTGAGGCTCTTAGTAAAGTCAATAATGCGCCCATACACTCACATGCAGTAGTCAATGATGAATTGAAGACTGCTGGCACGTTTCAAACATTTATTTACGAAACTGACAGTAGCATCAACAGGACAGTCAAATCGACGAGATCAAGGACTTCACATAGATAATAAATGACTGTTAAATGTCTGGTAATCAAAGGCTTGCATCATACATCAACGAGGACATACCCAAACATCATCTGTCCTAATGTTACAATATGTAATGTAGCTTCCGTACCATTGACTCAGCGCGTCAGGTACTTAATTAGCTCTGTCGTCCAACAAACGAGCTCCTAAATTGCGTAGCAATAATACATAAGGCTGTTATTTAACTGGCATAGCTCGCCAGGTATATTTCCTCTTGCTGAACATATTGGCCGTAATACAGGGCCTCAATATGTAGACAGCTGTGTATCCTTTTTTAGCAGGCACGATCAAACCATGCTAAACATATATATATACCGCCAACCTGCGGCGTCCACAATAATTTATCATCATCATTAGGCTTCTGTTCACTTGAAAACATATAGTCTCATTTGGCTAGAACTAGAAGCAAAGAAGAAATTCTGTCTCTCAAGATCTGTGAGCTTCACTCACCGATAGGTAAGTTCAAATGTTCTGCAGCCAAAGGCATAGTAATAAGAATGTCATTTACCTTCATACAGAATCTTCCGGATACACCTTTAACAAACAATCACTGGGGAAAACATTGACATTTCAGTCATATCGAAACTTTCCAATCCCCATGATGATATAGAGGAAAATCACAAACGGACATCATCGTCCGACAGCCCAGATCACAATCTAGATGACGGAAGTCACAGTTCACGCTCAGAACTCTGCGCATGCCTAGACAGCATAAAAATGAGCATCGTTCAGACAGATCACCGACAACGATTGAAAGAAAGAAAAGATAACCCTTTAAACAACCTGTCATAGAAGTTAATACCCAATTATCCAACTTTGACCAACAAAGTTTTACAACAAAAGTATTAAATAGATTTACCTATATGACTCCGTCAAAACGACAAAAGCATAAAATAGATTTACCCATTATGACTCCGTCAAAAACGACAGCAACAGACTACCGCACCCCCCCCCTCACCCCCCCCCCCCCCCCCCCCCCCCCCCCCCACCAACCCCCCCCCCCCCCCCCCCCCCCCCCCCCCCCCCCGCCCCCCCCCCCCCCCCCCTCCCCCCCCCCCCCCCGTCCCCCCCCCCCCCCCCCCCCCTCCTCCCCCCCCCCCCCCACCCTCCCCCCCCCCCCCCCCCCCCCCCCCCCCCCCCCCCACCCACCCCCCCCCCCCCCCCCCCCCCCCCAACCCCCCGCCCCCCCACCCCCCCCCCCTCCCCCCCCGCCCCCCCCCCCCCCCCCCCCCCCGCCGACAGCAACAGACTACCGCACCCCCCCCCCCCCCCCCCCCCCCCCCCCCCCACCCCCCCCCCCCCCCCGTATAAAAAAATGACCCATTTTTTTAAAAATACCTCAATGAGCAAGATACCACAAGCTCATGACACATGAATAATGCGCCAATGAAAGAATTAACCGGAGAGAATCAAATCATCTCACCAAATAATAGAAAATATCTTCGGGAAGGTACCATCAAAGAAACCTCAGTTGCTGGCGATAGTAACAAAAATTACATAACTATCATACAATTATGCAATACTATAATCATAGCAATGACCAATGACGATCTATCTGAAGAAGTCATATCAATATACAAATTACAATGTTATCCCATTAATATATGTAATGGATGGACATGACCAAATTTGTTAAATTCCTTACACATTATCTAACAATAGAAGTATATTATATACAAATAAGTGCTGCGATTCCTTGAACAAAAGTAAGGTATGGCGTCATCATGGTTCTCACAAGCGCTCCGTACTTGGTACTAGTTTGCACTGAGAACAATATAAATGACATTAATTAGTAACATGCTATAATGCACTATAGTCATTACAAAATTATTTAAATATTATATGTGGCCATTTTAAAATTTTTCCTTTTCTTATTTTTTTGGCCTTTATTTTATGTTAACCTTAACCTTCGACATTACACCGAAGATAGTAACAGAGAAAGAAAACAATCAATTTACTAATCTAAGGTGAAACAAATGTGTTAATGTATATTATGAACAGACATGAGTCTGGAAATGTATCATGAAATCTAGGACACAAGACTTAAGTGGAATCATGTGGGCATCTAGACAGTATGTCCGCCATCACATTATCCGAACCACGGATAGCCCGCACCGTGAAATGAAAAGGTTGAAGAGCAATCGCATATCGAGTAGATCTCGAGCTCTTCAAATCCTTGTTCTGCATAGCTGTAAGAGCTTTTTGGTCGGTTTCCTTAATGAAATGCGCCTAGAAGGAATCTTTGTAGCTTAAGAATGGCCCAGACCATAGCTAACAATTCACGGTCTAGAACCGAATAGTTCCTTTCTGTCGCATTCAATTTCCTAGAGATATACATCACAGGATGCAGAGTTCCTGAATACTCCTGCATAAGTGCCGCCCCGATCCCAGTGGAAGAGGCATCACTACGAAGGACAAAAGTCTTATCAATCGATGGTAGTCGTAAGATAGGAGGAGATGAGAACAAATTCTTAATCTGATCCAATGAAGATTGGCATTCTTGGGACCAGCGCACCATATTAGGAGAACCTTTTTTCAATAAAGTTGAAAGAGGTGCCATAATGGAGGACAGATTCTTAATGAATCTTCCGTAGAATTGTATTAATCCCAAGAGACTACGTACTTGCTTTTTTGTTTTAGGAACGGAGATATTTAATATCTTAGAAATGTTTTGGTCCTCTGTCTTCAATAGACCATGACCAATACGATGACCTAGGAAAGAGATTTCACTAAACCCAACAAAGGCTTTAGAGGGTTTTGCAGTCAAATTATGCTCGCGTAGAGTAGACAGTAACTCATTTAAACCCGAATAGTGTTCTTCCCAAGTATCGCTGAAAAGACAGATGTCGTCTAAGTATGCGATGACATCTGTATGATATGAGAGAATTCGACGCATCATGCGTACGAAAGTAGCTGGGGCGTTCATCAGCCCGAAAGGCATAAAATTCCATTGATACAAACCCCTAGGTGTTGAGAAAGCAGTGAAAGGTTTGGCGCGTTCAGTTAACGGAACTTGCCAATAGCCTTTCGACAAGTCAAGTTTAGTAAAGAATCGCGATTTAGAAAGTCTAGTAAGTAGATCTTCCAATAAAGGCATAGGTTCAGCATCAAACTTCGTAACCTGGTTCAATTTGCGATAATCGACGCAAAGACGTATGTTATTGTCTTTCTTTCGAACAATAACCATGGACGAAGAGTATGCTGAAGTGGATGGTTCAATTATTTTCAATTGTATCATCTCATCCAATTCTTTCTCGACTTGCGCTTGGAAATGAATAGGGATAGGATATGGTCTTACTCTGATCGGATTATGATCAGTAAGTATAATGTCATGTTTGATAATATGTGTGTGTCCAGGAATGTCGGTAAGGACATCCTGAAATGATTGTAGCAAGGAAGATACTTGACGCTGTTCCTCAAAAGACAAATTAGAAGAAACCGAAACGTTTCTCCATGATTCCGTAGAATTGAGTGGAATCATAGGAAGAGGTAGATTAACATCTGAAAACGTTGTTTCCTCCTCCTGTATAACCGACAAGGATGAGATATGACCATGTTGGGCTGGAGAATCGTCCGTCGCCTGGAAAATAGGCTGCAAATAGTCTGGTCGTTCAATAAATTCCGTAAGCATATTTATATGGAAGGTTTTATGCCTTCCCTCAATATCGACAACATAGTCGACATCGGGAATTTTTGAGACTATTTTATATGGACCTTTCCATGCAATGAGAAGTCTGTTCTCCCTCGAAGGAAGTAAGACAAACGCTTTGTCTCCAGGACAAAGTTGACGTATGCGTCTCTTCTTATTAGCGAATTGCCTCGCCTTTTCTTTGGCAAATTCGGAGGATGAAGTCGCTAACTTGCATGCTTCGATAATCTTATGTCTGAGAGCAATGACATACTCATATGAAGATTGAGTGTCATTGTCAATATTATCGGCAGTTATCAAATCGTGTAGCAAGGACATAGGACCGCGCGGTTGCGCGCCAAAAACAAGTTGAAAGGGAGAAAATCCTGTATGTTCGTTGGGGACCTCTCTATAGGCAAAGAGAGCCGCGTGTAAAACCCTGTCCCAATCCTGAGGATGATCCTCAGTAATCTTGCCAAGTAAGTTCTTAAGTGTTCTATTAAGACGTTCAACTAACCCATTAGACATTGGGTGATAAATACTACTGAGAGACCTTTTAATATCTAGGATAGACATCACCTGCGACATAGTGTCTGATATCAATTGAGTATCATGGTCTGACAATATTTCTCTGGGAAAACCCAAACGAGAAAATATTAGCCAAAGAGCGTCTTCGATATCGGCAGTAGATATGCTCTTTAGAGATATAGCCTCTGGCCAACGTGTGCACATGTCGACGCGTGTTAGGATGAATTGATGTCCTCTGGCTGACTTAATCTTAAAAGGGCCAATAATATCTATTGCCATCTTCTGGAATGGTCGAGTAGGAATGTCTGCAGCCTGGATAGGTGCAGCATGTCGTGGACCTCTAGATTTGACTTCTTGACAAATCTTACAAGATCGGCAATAAATTCGTATGTCTTTGTTTACGAATGGCCAAAAGAAAGCCGCTAGAACTCTCGACTTAGTGCGAGAAAAACCCATGTGTCCAGCACACTGAGAATCGTGTGCATGTTGAAGAATTAAGGCTCTCATACTTTTGGGCACAAGAATTTGAGAGTGCATAGATTTGTCTGAGTGTTGTACCATACGTACTAGTATACCAGGAGATCCTCTCCCGTCATGCGCAACTGTAGCAGGAAGAGCGGGAAGAGGGTGACCACAAATTAGGGTAGATACTGTAGATGGCTCGAACAATGTTGAGCATTGGGGGCACTTAGCTGCTCTCCCAAAATCGAAAGCAGAGCCAGTGATAGCATTAGAGTTTCTACTATCGTTCACTTGACTACAGGCTTCCTGAGACTCATGTTGTGCAGCGTTTGCCTGACGATAAGATTTCCTTTTGTTATGTCTAGGTCTGCCGCGTTTATTATTTCCCCTGTAATTATCATTATATTGCCTATCATAACCATTATTCTGGTTTGCATCACAGTTTCCATAACCATCATCGTAATATTCTTGACGGCGAGGATAATTATCTCGAGAAGAGAAACTCGGATAGTTTCCTTTGTGATAACCTTTACGAAAGTGTCTAAAATTGTTAGACCCAACATTACGAGGACTATCAGCTCGTCTCCAGTTCTTTGAAGAAAACCCACTATGTGATGGATTGCTTTGATATTGAGTGTAATTCTGATTACTCTTCTTATTAAAACTTTGCTTAGCACCTTGAAATTTACGATTGTAATTAGAGCCATATGGTGCTGCCGAAGCCACTGGCAACCCTTCTTTCACTTTAGAATTGCTAACTGTAGCATGGGGTGCGCAGTTACGTACTGGCAACAATATTCCTCCATGTCTTTTATGTTCTTAGGTTTACGCTCATGAAGAAAAGCAAGAAAAGATTCGTTGACCGATGACATAACCTTGTCTCGAAGTAATAAGTCCATTAGGCCTTCATATGTTTTTTCAGTCTGAGACAACTCAATCCAACGTGTGAATGTACGACGTATCTTTATAATAAAGTCAGAGAAATCCACTCCATTTTCTGGCAACATTGTCTTAAGACGAAGACAATAATCTTCTTCTTTTAGTTGATATCTTTTAAGCAATGCTGCTCTGACAGTCCTATCATGTTCCTCTATTGTCATAAGAGTAGTTACTGGTTCACCTGAAACAAATTCCATCAGTTGTTCGACATATTTTTCCTTTTTTATTTTATGCGTATCGCATAAAAATTCGAATCTATCAAGATAATCCGTTATATCGTCCTTTAAAGGATTGAAATGAGGTAATTTGATCTTATTAGACTTCTCCTTTGTTGTATCCGAAGTTGCTTGATGAGCACCCGCATTCATCAATTTCAATTTCTCTATCTCCAAAGTTGCGAGTCTTTCATCATGTTCCCTTTTTGCTTTTCTCTCTTCAGCCTCAGCTTGAAATTGAAATTTTCTCTCCTCAGCAGCAGCTTGAAGTTTTTTTCTCCTCAGCAGCAGCTTGAAATTTTCTCTCCTCAGCAGCAGCTTGAAATTTTCTTTCCTCAGCAGCAGCTTGAAGTTTTTTCTCCTCAGCAGCAGCTTGAAGTTGAAGTTTTTTTCTCCTCAGCAGCAGCTTGAAGTTGAGATTTTTTCTCCTCAGCAGCAGCTTGAAGTTTTCCTTCCTCAGCAGCAGCTTGAGCTTGAAGTTTTTTCTCATCAGCATCTCTTTGTTGCTGTATTCTTCTATCTTCAGTTTCTCTATCCAACTGCATTTGTATCCTTTTCTCTTCAGCCTTCTGTGCCTTGGCATATTGAGCAAGTGCGAATTCTTCTAACTTCTCATCTATCTTCCCAAGGGCTTTCCCTTGTTCAATAAAGTAGTCTAGTGTAGACATTCTGTCTAACTATGTGAGATAAGACCTGAAAAATTAAATAAATTACCTTATCCCACTTTGATGGGAGACAAGTCTGTAATACTAGACTTGTATACTCACTTCAATTTATTTCACTCTCTTTGAGAGACAAGTCTTAGTCAAAGACCTTGTATAGTTACCTTGTTTCTCTATAATATTATCATTATAAGTAACCTTTATCTGAAAAGTGTATGATATTAATACTAATAGTCAATGATCAAGTATATATATAGACTGTATGACAACAATGTATTACAATAATAAATACAAAGACAAGAATACAAAACAACAACCGAAAACGTTCGCAGAAGTCAAATAATAAATAAAGCTTAACTGAATCTAGAGTTGTAAAATTTTACAATGATAACTGCGAAAATTAAACAAATGACAACACAACTCGATACAAACAAAATCGTAAATCAAAGAATGAAAAAAAATAACGAAAACAACACTAACACAGCTAAGAAAAAAACTGAAAAGTAGCAACACAGGTTGCTCGCAATTTCCACTGTGTAAATATGCGTAATCCTACAGAAAACGCTCACGATAGAACCTCTATCACGTGGTATTTTCTATCGGAGTCTCCTTACCCAACCAGCCCGCTGAAATACACACTAAATAAACATGAAAACAAAAACATGTATAAAAAAAACATGCATGGCATATATAAATACACAATATATAGAATGTGTTTAGAGGAAGGCTCAGCTTTACACAAAATAAAGGCACAGTTTACACACTAAACCAGGCCACTTATCTTTTAGCACACTCCTCAATAGCCGCAAAGATGCAATATAATGCGGTACTACTGTCAACAACAATGGTAGACGATCCACCGTTGAAGGTCACCGTAACTTAATAACAGGCAGTGGTCTCCAAAGTGTAGCTACAAAAATCATACTCGACACCAGTTGAGACTAGAAAATCCAACGTCGATATGTTTGTAGAATGTAGTGTAAACAACCAGCGGTACTGTTTACGTTCTTAAGTTGACAGGTAACGATGTGACTTGATAGCTCAGAATGCAGTGTAAACAACCAGCGGTACTGTTTACAATCTTGGTGTTACCAACAGATTACTGGTGGCAATGTATGTAGTTATTATAATATTTATTTGTCTGAGGGAAAGTATTTGTTTTTAGAATCAAAATGCTTTCCTGGTCAAAGATATATCACCCATGATTGATTGATACTTTTATTATATGGGTTATCTCCCCTGGATATCGAATTTGGCGTATGAATCTAGATTTCGTTAGTCTGTTCCTTGTTGGGCAAGAAACAAATTGTTCTTGCTTAGGTTTATGCAGGAATGTTTATGGTCCGAGTCTATGTTTACTCCGTGTCTATTTCAGACGATTCGGTCTTATATCGTGATATCTTTGTATGTCTATGTGGGACTATTTTTTCTTGTACTGAACTATGGGGTCAGGCAGTTTCTGCGCATGCGAATAGGAAAAAGGGTTTTCCGTGATGATGGAATGCCTGGTGAATGCCATGTCGGAGACCAGTCCGAAGTTTATTGAGCGCTGTGATCTATTATGGGGAAGAAGATAGTTTCTGATATGATTATTAAGTCTATGAGTTCCCCAGTGTTTATTCTGTAATGCCAGGAGAGGGCGTATGTGTTCTGCTAGTGTATTTCCCATGCCCAGGTAAAACAACTTTTTTGCTGAACTTTTGCTTGCTAGGCTTAGATGGGCAGACGTCTACATGATGATTATCTATATCAATATGTCGGGATGACATGTTAGCTAGCAGCACTGAATATGATTGTATGCAGCAGTTATGATGAAAGAATATGCTGATTCTTGTAGAAACATTTGTGTTCATGAACAAAGCTTTTATTGAAGCTTTGCTATGCATCTGTATAGTGAGTAATGCACATTGGAACCAGAAGCCATTTTGGATCCTATTTTTTGTCGATCATCGATCAGAGAACAGGGATGCCACTTATTATCAGGTGATGATTAAGAGATCACATTTATAAAGAAAACCCAATACTGGTGGGTTAACATTGTCTTCAGAAATATTTGCTGAACTTTACCGAAAGAAATCTTCGCTAGAAAAGAGGTTCTGTCTAGGAGTCATGCTTGAACATTATTTATTAACTGACATGCTCGGTCAGTAAGGCCTGATGATTATATTTATAAACAGTGGAAATCTAAGTGCTTGTCTACGGATGTTCCATTGTAATGTTCTTCAACATGAATGCCAACTTAAGATTGTAGACCATTGATCAACCGTATGATGATATATGTCGACCTGTTTTCCTGTAACTATACTCGTACTGTCCAAGTGTGTGCGTCCAATTAAACAGTATGAAACGACCACAGTAGTTCCAGCCATCCTTGACTTCTACATGTGATTGGAGTGAGTGTCCGGTGTACCTGTAGAACTGTCATCCATTCGCGTCTTCATTATTGATGTTTACACTTGTCATGAAATATTCTAATCCACATATATAAATTATTAGGTAAATATGAAGCCTAACAAATAAAATTAATAAAGAGAAGAGCAATGGGAAAATGACAGTGCTGTCACAAAGAATGTACTCGAAATCCCCCTTGTTTTCTGCTTCGTCTGCAAATTGTAACGCTTTCACGTTGATAGTAAAAGCTTACTGTATTATACCCGCTTTCTTCAATGAAACGTGTGCTGCATTTCTAAGAAAAACATTGAGACGTACTGCGTAATGACCTAAATTAATCCTAACATTAATTATATTGCGTTACCAAAACGAACGAACAGATGGACAAAAGGATAGCGAGAGGGGAGGGCTGAAAATCAGGAACGCATGCAACCCGCGACGCGCGATATACAAATGCTGGCATCACGCGTGTAAGTCTACAAGCACTAACTTTTTCAGACGGACAGTGATAAAATACACTACCCTTTCCCAGAGTTAGGTTTATAAATCATAACAGACTCTTATTAGAAAAGACAACATTAGATGGGTTTACGTTTGAACACATAACAGTACCCAGACAGCACATCTTCGAAACAGGAGGTAGAAGAAATTGCATATTTTGAACGCAGCCACGTAGCTCCTTTAAATTAGTATTTTTGGGTTCCTTAGGGCTTGCTGACAAATAATATGTAAAACGTTACGCAAATAGTCCAGGAATAAATAAATTATACCCAAAATAAAATAGTGAGGCTGCCTGACAGCATGAAATCATTTCTGCTCATAAAATTTTTTATAACGTGTTTGAAAAAAACCTTACGTTACATAAATAGCCTACCATGTAAACTCCAAATTGATTGGAGCGCAACAAATGAAAGCCTAACCACGATTGGTCGGGCTATAAATACTATCTTGGTTGTTAGGGGAAACGGGAAAAGATAACATTTTTTCAAACACTTGTCGAAACGTGGCTCATTGGCCAGTCTCGCTGATATACACACTTGGGAGCGTTAGTTCGAAACCACTTGTTTAAATACACTTGATAAAGCATCAGTGCGTTGAAGCCAGCTTATATTTGGCTCAATAAAAGCCTGGAAGATAAGCAGATGGAGATTTGTGCCAGTTTGTGCCAGAATTCATTGCTAATCAACGTATCTGTGTTATTCGTATGAATTGTGGGACAGTGGTCTTGATGGTACTGAGCAGCATCTGGTCAGAGATTTGCTGAATCCAGAGTCGGACAGCATACTCCTTGGTCCTTTTAGCTATCAGTGAGGTGTCTCCTGAGCCCATAGGAGAATTCGAGCAGAGGAGTCCCTTCCTGCCGCCATCACTCAAGATAAGCAGAGTTGGCCAGCTGAGCTCAACATTATGTCCCCTCATCTTGAAATAACTTTATAAAAATACTATTCAGAGGGGAATTTACTTGTCTTAAAATCAGGAACTTTGAACATCTCAAATACTGGTCCCTAAAGACAAACTATTGAAGTCATGATGACAAATACCAACAGAGCTTGAACAAAACAAAACCAGTATTACCTCATTTTACTACTACACAACTGACACACATAGAACATTTGTAATAATATATGTCACTACAATATTCATATTAAATACATTCTGTACATAACTTGTAATTTAAATTGATTGTGATTCCTGGTTCCCTTGTAGTTGAATCAGGACACATATTCATTCATGCCAGTAATGAATACATATTGTTATTCGAAAGTTTATCAGTGACTCTTTTAAGATATCTTTGTAGAGTGTTATATGTATGTGAGTGTCACAGTGTTGTCAAGAGTAGTGGATTAAATTAAATTGTTTATCTGTCTGTTGTTGTGACTTACACTTCATCATACACATACCCTAGACACATAACGTAGCATCACACTATTCCAGAATAATTCTGACTGAGATATATAGATATGTGGTAGCAAGTAAGGTTATCTATAATACACTACTCTTAATAGATATAGATACCTTCACAGCTGATCTCAGTCAGTACACTAAGTTCCCTATAAGTATTTATAACATCCCACTTCACCACATATATTGGGGTCTCGCTCTTGGGATTTTGAATCTTTAACTATTAAAAATATTGGGGGTAATTCACTTCAGGGAATATAAGAATTAAAAGGTATCCTTGGGTGGAATTAAATAAGGTTGAGCTCACGGTGCCTGTGTTGTCCATTAGAGATTGAATTGTTGGTTAGACATTATATAAAGTTACCTGATAGACAATGGCGGACCTGGCCAAATTTCGATCTGCTGCGGTTCAGACTGCAAAAGAGTTAGGATTAGATGGGCAAGTTATGGTTGCCTATGTTACTACGGAATGTGACAAATTTATTGAACGCGAAGAAAGAAGGTTTGAAGCCGAAAGAAAGTTAGAGGCTGACAGGGAAATTAAGAAGTTACAATTTGAAGCTGAGGCTGAGACTAAGAGGTTGCAGATTGAAGCTGAGGCTGAGACTAAGAGGTTGCAGATTGAGGCTAAGAAATTGGAAGCAGAAAGAGAAGACAAAAGATTAGCTGCAGAAAGAGAAGAGAAGAAATTAGCTGCAGAAAGAGAAGAGAAGAAATTAGCTGCAGAAAGAGAAGAGAAGAGATTAGCTGCAGAGAGGGAAGCAGAAAAGGAGGAGAAGAGATTACAAAGGGAACATGAGTTACGACTAAGGGAGTTTGAGTTTCAAGGCCATGCTCCTGAAAATGGTGCCAGTCCCTTTGCCTCTGATGCTACGGTTACTCAAGGAGCCTCAATCTCAGCTATGAATTTTCATTTAGATCATTTTGTTGAGAAAGACGATGATATTGAGAGCTATATAAATAGATATGAACTATTAGCTACCACGTATGGGTTAGAGAGAGAAAGGTGGAGCTTAAAGTTATCTCAGGGACTTCGTGGGGCAGCTTATGAAGTTTTTGCAAAAATGAGCAGAGGTGATCAGGAAAATTATGACATGCTAAAGCAGGCTCTTTTGTTAAGGTATGAAAAGAATGCAGAATTCTATAGAAAAAAATTTAGGAATGCTAAACTACTGTCAGGTGAAACCTATCACCAGTTCTCTGCACGCATAGAGACATACTTGGAGAAATGGACTTCTCTGGGGAAAACCCAAGATCTTAAGGAAATGGTCCTTATAGAGCAATTAAGAGAGTCCATGGCTCCAGACCTGAGAAAGTTTCTCATGGAACAAGGTGCAGAGAGGCTGGAAGAGTTGCTAAATGTTGCTGAAAGGTATCAAGCAGCTCAAGCAGAGGTAACAGGTAATAAAAAGAAACAGGTGGATAACTTTAGGGCACCACAGAACTTTAATAAATTTGATCCTAGGGATCAAAATAAAGGTAAGCACCAATTTGATAGGCCACGGTATGACAATAAAAATAAATTCCCACAATTCGATGAAAGAAATATGATGAAAGAAAATCTTTCAACCAAGGAAAAAGGTGGTGTAAAAATTGTCAGATGGACAATCATGACACTGACCGGTGCAGAAGGAAACCTGTGTATATGGCAACCCTTCAGGTCAGGTCGACCTCAAGACAGGAGGAGGATATTATGTTAGATACCACTCCAGAAGAGATGAGGAAGGCACAGGCTGGGGATAAAACACTCAAGCCTTGTTTCAGAAAATTGTCAACTTGTCATACAACTCCAGGCAAGGGAGATTTTTACATGAAAAACAAGTTGATGTATAGGAAGGCCGGAACTAGATCCCATGGTCACGGACAGCTGGTTCTTCCAAAAAGATACAGGACAGAATTAATAAGGAGCCTACATGTGAAACCAGATGGGGACCATGAGAAAATAGGTACCCTCATTCAAAAGGTGGCTCACAATTATTATTGGCCCAAAGCAAGATGGGACATTGAGAATTTTGTAGAAAGGTGTAGCATAGCACATGAGGGAACACCCACCAGTGGGAACATGGATCAGGACCTGGACACGCCACGGGGCAAAATTAGGCCTGATAATAGAAAGAAATATAGATTTGATAAAGTGGACCAAATGGAATGGGAAGCCCCTTTTCACGGACAAGCTTCACTTAACTGTTTTACAATGGCCACTATGCGGAGAGTGCAAAAAGATGTCTTACCCCAGGATAAGCCGAAAATCCCTCAATCGGACTTACACAAACTGGAGGAAGAAGATGTAGAGAGGAAATCTCTCATCAAGAATTTTAAGAGGGGAGAAAGCCCCAAAAGAAAAATTGGTAGCGGTCGTTTTGTGAATGATAATTCTGGGAGGAAAAATCATCACTATAAAGCTTCAAGTGGAAGAGACCATACCGGTGCATGGACAAATAGGTCCACACAATTAAAGGTCCATATGTAGCTTTGTTAAGAACGTGGACTGATGAAAAGGCAGAGGAAAACATTACATCTTCATACCAATATGTGAATGAGCTAACCACTCGGTTGAAAACTGGCTGGAAACTTGCCAATGAAAATTTGAAACAAGCCAGGAAGAAACATGCTGCCTATTATAACAGGAAGGCGAAAGACAGAAATTTGGCTGTGGGAGAGAAGGTACTGCTTCTTTTGCCCGGGAGTCAGAATAAGTTACAAATTGGATGGCAGGGTCCATATACAGTTCTAGAGAAGGTGTCTAGAACAAATTATAAGATAGATAAGAAGGGGAAAGAAAAAAATTATCATGTGAATCTCCTGAAGAAATATTTGGAAAGAGAACATCAGGAAGAGACACACTTGTTGACCTTGTCCATCGCCATGGAGATGAAAAAGGAACCACTTTCATCATTTGAATATCCATTACACCCCTGTGAGACAGCAGCACAGGTGAAAATCAGTACACATTTAACGAAAACTCAGAAAGAGAGAGTGCAACAGGTTCTAAATAATCATGCAGAGGTGTTAACAGACCGACCAGGGCATACAAACCTATTGGAATATGATATGAAACTCATAGACTCCACACCTGTCTGTATGAAACCATATTCGATTCCGTTTGCTAAGGAAAAAAGCTTTGAAGGAAGAGATAGACTATCTATTGAAGGAAGGAATTATTTCGCACAGTGAATCTTCGTATAGTTCCGGTGTTGTACTCTTAAGGAAGCCCTCTGGAGAACATAGACTCTGTATAGATTACAGGAGACTGAATGCTATTACAGAAGGACAGGTGGATCCATTGCTGGATACAAATCAGCTGTTTGCCAGACTAAATAAAGCTAAATATTTCTCAAAAGTGGATCTGAGTAAAGGATACTATCAGATTCCAGTAAAGCCTGAGGTTAGACCATACCTAGCTTTTAGTACCTCAGAAGGACACTATGAGTTTAATAGATTGCCATTTGGATTGAAGAATGCGCCTAGTGTCTTCTCTAGAATGATGAGAAAATTATTGGATCCTCTGAATAATCCCTGTATAACAAATTTTATGGATGATATCCTTATAGCAACAGAAACATTTGAGGAACACATTGACTCTCTGAACATGCTGTTTGATCGACTTAGGGAAGCAAATTTAACAGCCCGACCAACCAAATGTTGCGTTGGATGTAAAGAATTGGAATTTTTGGGACACACAGTTTATCAGGGAAACATGACCCCTGACCCAAAGAATTTAGAGAAACTACAGAAAGCCCCGAGACCACAAACCAAGAAGGACGTGAGATCCTTTGTCTCATTATGTGGTTTCTACCAGAAGTATATCAAAAACTTTAATTCCATATGTGCACCTTTAACGGAATTGACACGTAAAGGACTTCCAGATCGCATTACATGGACACCACAATGTGAAATGACTTACCAAGAATTGAAGGAAAAGCTCACAAGTAAACCCATTTTGAAATTACCTGACTTAAGTCAAGAATTCATAGTAAGGACGGATGCAAGTAATATTGGGTTAGGTGCAACTTTACTACAGAAATCAGATGCATTGGATGGGGAATTAAGCCCAGTGGCATATGCTAGCAGAAAGTTGAATAAAGCTGAAATCAACTACTCAACTAGCGAAAAAGAATGTCTTGCAGTAATATGGGCAATAAAGAAATTCAATATTTATCTATATGGGAAGGCATTTAAGTTGCAAACTGACCACAAACCTTTATCGTTTTTAGCACAGGCTAAGCATGAGAACTCTAGGTTACTCCGATGGTCTTTGCTTCTGGCTCCATATAATTTTAGCATTGAGTATATATCTGGAAAAACCAATTTGGGAGCTGATTTTTTAAGCCGCCATCCGTGTGATGAGAATCACCGTAAACCCCAGAAATAATAATAAATTTCTATATGTGTATATAGAATAAAGGACTGACATATAATGTCTGTTTTAAGAGGGGAGGTGTCATGAAATATTCTAATCCACATATATAAATTATTAGGTAAATATGAAGCCTAACAAATAAAATTAATAAAGAGAAGAGCAATGGGAAAATGACAGTGCTGTCACAAAGAATGTACTCGAAATCCCCCTTGTTTTCTGCTTCGTCTGCAAATTGTAACGCTTTCACGTTGATAGTAAAAGCTTACTGTATTATACCCGCTTTCTTCAATGAAACGTGTGCTGCATTTCTAAGAAAAACATTGAGACGTACTGCGTAATGACCTAAATTAATCCTAACATTAATTATATTGCGTTACCAAAACGAACGAACAGATGGACAAAAGGATAGCGAGAGGGGAGGGCTGAAAATCAGGAACGCATGCAACCCGCGACGCGCGATATACAAATGCTGGCATCACGCGTGTAAGTCTACAAGCACTAACTTTTTCAGACGGACAGTGATAAAATACACTACCCTTTCCCAGAGTTAGGTTTATAAATCATAACAGACTCTTATTAGAAAAGACAACATTAGATGGGTTTACGTTTGAACACATAACAGTACCCAGACAGCACATCTTCGGAACAGGAGGTAGAAGAAATTGCATATTTTGAACGCAGCCACGTAGCTCCTTTAAATTAGTATTTTTGGGTTCCTTAGGGCTTGCTGACAAATAATATGTAAAACGTTACGCAAATAGTCCAGGAATAAATAAATTATACCCAAAATAAAATAGTGAGGCTGCCTGACAGCATGAAATCATTTCTGCTCATAAAATTTTTTATAACGTGTTTGAAAAAAACCTTACGTTACATAAATAGCCTACCATGTAAACTCCAAATTGATTGGAGCGCAACAAATGAAAGCCTAACCACGATTGGTCGGGCTATAAATACTATCTTGGTTGTTAGGGGAAACGGGAAAAGATAACATTTTTTTCAAACACTTGTCGAAACGTGGCTCATTGGTCAGACTCGCTGATATACACACTTGGGAGCGTTAGTTCGAAACCACTTGTTTAAATACACTTGATAAAGCATCAGTGCGTTGAAGCCAGCTTATATTTGGCTCAATAAAAGCCTGGAAGATAAGCAGATGGAGATTTGTGCCAGTTTGTGCCAGAATTCATTGCTAATCAACGTATCTGTGTTATTCGTATGAATTGTGGGACAGTGGTCTTGATGGTACTGAGCAGCATCTGGTCAGAGATTTGCTGAATCCAGAGTCGGACAGCATACTCCTTGGTCCTTTTAGCTATCAGTGAGGTGTCTCCTGAGCCCATAGGAGAATTCGAGCAGAGGAGTCCCTTCCTGCCGCCATCACTCAAGATAAGCAGAGTTGGCCAGCTGAGCTCAACATTATGTCCCCTCATCTTGAAATAACTTTATAAAAATACTATTCAGAGGGGAATTTACTTGTCTTAAAATCAGGAACTTTGAACATCTCAAATACTGGTCCCTAAAGACAAACTATTGAAGTCATGATGACAAATACCAACAGAGCTTGAACAAAACAAAACCAGTATTACCTCATTTTACTACTACACAACTGACACACATAGAACATTTGTAATAATATATGTCACTACAATATTCATATTAAATACATTCTGTACATAACTTGTAATTTAAATTGATTGTGATTCCTGGTTCCCTTGTAGTTGAATCAGGACACATATTCATTCATGCCAGTAATGAATACATATTGTTATTCGAAAGTTTATCAGTGACTCTTTTAAGATATCTTTGTAGAGTGTTATATGTATGTGAGTGTCACAGTGTTGTCAAGAGTAGTGGATTAAATTAAATTGTTTATCTGTCTGTTGTTGTGACTTACACTTCATCATACACATACCCTAGACACATAACGTAGCATCACACTATTCCAGAATAATTCTGACTGAGATATATAGATATGTGGTAGCAAGTAAGGTTATCTATAATACACTACTCTTAATAGATATAGATACCTTCACAGCTGATCTCAGTCAGTACACTAAGTTCCCTATAAGTATTTATAACATCCCACTTCACCACAACACTCACTCATTCCATCAGAATATACGCATCTAACAGTACACCTTGTCATGGCCCCAACAGTCGGTAACCTGACCCATTTAAAGAACATTGTGACTGGACGAGCAATATCACAAAATAGCACTTATCAACGTGGTGACCGAAAAACAGACTTTATCACTTGGGTTGACAGGTAACGATGTGACTTGATAGCTCAGAATGCAGATGTGGTCCATGTAGCAGTAACACAAAAATGCCAACGCCAGTGTTTATGTGAGTCAGCTCAGTTGTTGACCTATTTGCCACTGTCTTGAAAATGTAGAAAACCCACAAATCTGGTCCACCATAAATGTAACCGTCTGTTTTGTAACGGCCACCATAAATGTAACGTACTGTTTATGAGTGATGTGAAAGCTGGCAGAGTGAACGTGTCGTTTATCACCTGGACTGTGTAATGTTGCGGTGTCGATGTAGGTCACCAGAAATGTAACGGCCAGGAATGTAACGGCCACCAGAGTGAGGCACTGCCAGGGGTACTATGGTCACTCACAGTAGACAGCGTACATGTTGTAGATCTGTGATATTGGTATTATGATGTGCTGAGTGTGGGTGTAGATGAAAACACGAATGTTTGAGGCTCTTAGTAAAGTCAATAATGCACCCATACACTCACATGCAGTAGTCAATGATGAATTGAAGACTGCTGGCACGTTTCAAACATTTATTTACGAAACTGACAGTAGCATCAACAGGACAGTCAAATCGACGAGATCAAGGACTTCACATAGATAATAAATGACTGTTAAATGTCTGGTAATCAAAGGCTTGCATCATACATCAACGAGGACATACCCAAACATCATCTGTCCTAATGTTACAATATGTAATGTAGCTTCCGTACCATTGACTCAGCGCGTCAGGTACTTAATTAGCTCTGTCGTCCAACAAACGAGCTCCTAAATTGCGTAGCAATAATACATAAGGCTGTTATTCAACTGGCATAGCTCGCCAGGTATATTTCCTCTTGCTGAACATATTGGCCGTAATACAGAACCTCAATATGTAGACAGCTGTGTATCCTTTTTTAGCAGGCACGATCAAACCATGCTAAACATATATATATATATATATATATATATATATATATATATATACCGCCAACCTGCGGCGTCCACAATAATTTATCATCATCACTAAGCTTCTGTTCACTTGAAAACATATAGTCTCATTTGGCTAGAACTAGAAGCAAAGAAGAAATTCTGTCTCTCAAGATCTGTGAGCTTAACTCACCGATAGGTAAGTTCAAATGTTCTGCAGCCAAAGGCATAGTAATAAGAATGTCATTTACCTTCATACAGAATCTTCCGGATACACCTTTAACAAACGATCACTGGGGAAAACATTGACATTTCAGTCATATCGAAACTTTCCAATCCCCATGATGATATAGAGGAAAATCACAATCGGACATCATCGTCCGACAGCCCAGATCACAATCTAGATGACGGAAGTCACAGTTCGCGCTCAGAACTCTGCGCATGCCTAGACAGCATAAAAATGAGCATCGTTCAGACAGATCAACGACAAAGATTGAAAGAAAGAGAAGATAACCCTTTAAACAACCTGTCATAGAAGTTAATACCCAATTATCCAACTTTGACCAACAAAGTTTTACAACAAAAGTATTAAATAGATTTACCTATATGACTCCGTCAAAACGACAAAAGTATAAAATAGATTTACCCATTATGACTCCGTCAAAAACGACAGCAACATCCTCTCAGTACAGTACAAGCACAAAATTAGGATTATATCAGAGCTGTGTGCTTTCTGTGCTTCTCTATTGCGCGGAGAGCTGGAGAGTTACAGAGAAGGAAATGTCGAAATTGTCCTCTTTTCACACAACATGCCTAAGAAAAATTCTCCGAATCTTTTGGCCGAATATCATCACCAACCAAGATCTGCTTACTCGGAGCAAGCAAGAGGACATACACACCATCATAGCTGGCGGACGCTGGAGCTGGGTTGACCATGTCCTCAGAAGAGACCCCGATGCCATCACAAGAACAGCTATGCTATGGACCCCTGAAGGAAAACGAAAGAGAGGCCGACCAAAAATAACTTGGCGGAGGACTGTGGAGGCTGAGATGCAAAGAATGAACCAGAGTTGGGGCACTGTACGAAGGATGGCCGCCGACCGAGCAAAGTGGAATCAATTTTTTGTTGTTGCCCTACAAGACGCCACCAGGCGTAATGGCCACTGACTGCTTTGACGGTTGGCGGCTAAGGATCAAAGAAGAAGAAGAAGGGTATGTAAAGTTACTATGTAAAATAATACAGTAATTACAACTTTTATTTCATGATTTGTTTAATCTATATGTTATGAAAGTATCATGCATATTAATGGGTTACTTTGTATGATTGTTGAAGACTGGAACCCGATATATAACCACCGTGACTGAGTCCGTATCAGGGCTAGCACACTCCTTTTCAGGACTAATAACACTTCTTTTCGGGACTACCAACAATCATTATCAGGGCTTATTCAATCTGTCTTCAATTTACGGCACTTTACAGAGATGACTTGCCAGGCAGGGGGATACTATAACCTCATACCGTATATGTGTGTACATATTATTTTGTCTTATTTGATTTTATAAAATGTTCCACAGTAGACACCTGTCTTGTCACTGATCCATACTTATGCATTTCCACGCATACATCTGAAAACAAATTCATCTCACCTACAATAGGAATGTGGTAATTTTTATCAAAAATTAGCCATATATCCTATAGTTATCTGCAGGTTCATACTTGTCAACCCAAAGTTAGATAGATGTAAATAAAGAGGATATATAAATTGTATTCACCAGCTTTATTCATTCCATTTAGTTGATATTGAGTTTGGTTGAATTGTTATTAATATCACAGGTGGTCACATAGCGGAGGTGGCGCAGTAAGGTCTGACTGCTCTCTGAATATTTTCAGTCCAGATACTTTCACAGCCGTGACTATTGAGTGATACCAGTGTACTTCTCTGTCACTGGGACCTCACACATTCTGGAGAGAATACTTTTTCTACTCTAGCACTATCATCTCAAACATATAAAACCTTCCGCTACAGGGGGTTAATAACTTCTCTAACGGGATCTTGTCTCAACAGAGGGAGAGGGGGATTACACTTATGATTCTATTTCTTTATGATTTCTGTAACGTATGATTTTTTTAAATATATTTGATAATAGCTGTTGTGAATTTTTCTTAATGGTAAATAAAATTCACAGAAAACTTAATTAAATGTGTTGGTCAGCTCGTCTCAATATCCCTACTCCATTTAATATAGTTTCACGTTTGTGCGTTTAATTGTCGTCACTTATCTGTGTGTGTATGTGAGTGGTTGATGTATATATTAATATATGTACATAAAGGTAAACTGTCTGATAACCAAAATATCAGTTGTAGAGATAGGCTGGACTAGAGTATCTTCTCAAATCCAGGGACAGACTCTACCTTTTCACCATTTCACTCGTGAAATCTATTTCTTTACCTTATCTCTCACTGAGTAAACACCTTGTTCAGTTCTTTTCCTGCGGGACCAAAATATATCTTAATTTCCTATTTTTAAAAATCGACAGTCTAAATAAAATATTCTAGACACTTTCACGCTTTTTGGTAAAGGTAGTGGGTCAAAGTTTGAGTTTGAAGATTGCACTTTTTTTTTTAATACAGTATTTTTTTTAATACCCCTTATAGGGCTCAAAGTGAGGTCTATTGTTTTTTGTTTTTTTTTTAAATACCCCTTCTGGGGCTCAAAGTGAGATCTATTTAAAAAAAAAATTTTTTTTAACTCTTTATTCACATTCCGTTGAAATTGACAAAGACATATGCATGGAAACATTGACAATAATAGTTTGAACATAAGCATAACAATGAAAATACACTGTGCAGCTGTAAAAATCAAACAAAAATTACTTTAACACCTTGCACACACTCATTTACACACTCTTTCTAGTACTCCAAGGTTACACATTTTACATTTTTTGGTAATGATAGTGTTGATTAAAAAGAGAAGGAAGAGAAAAAGAAAGAAAGAAAGAAAAACAAAAAACCTTACACCCACTTATTGGAAATATAGAGCGTACTCTTATTCTGTTAGTGATAACGGATTGGGGGGGGGGGGGGGGGGGGGGGGGGGGGGAGGGGGGCGACAACAAAGGCGAAAAAAACCAAAAAAAAAAAAAAACATCCCCGACTAGACAAAAACAATTCTTTTCACATAAACATTCGTACGCCAACATATGTTATACTTGTTCAGTTCTCTTGATCAACAGAGCAAAATTAAATTTGCCTTCAACTAATGGTTAAAGACGTTCGTTTTTTTTTTTTTTTTTTTTTCCAGTTTGTAAAATTTTTCGCAGTAGGAAAAAAAGTCCATTACACACACAAACACACACATCCACAAACAGTTTTTCTACTGCTACTATTTACGATTTCGAGTAATGTGTTTATATCTTGGTCCGGGACCCAAGACGCATCAAAAGTGAGGAATGCAGTAAGCGACCCATAGCTTGACTGCCTGCGTCTGGGTCAGCGAACCAGAGCTGACCAAGACCGTACTCCACCTCCACGTGGTGGTCCTGGAAACAGGCTGCATCACTGCAGTCTGGCTGAGGAGTAGGGATCGAAGAGGGAAGGCAAACCCGGTCCCAAAAAATGCCGTGCGGAAGTTGGATGTGTCGGCCGAAAGGCGCAAATACCGGAGCTTCGCTGTAAACGGACACAACGCAACCAACGTCCTTTTCAGGACGAACGAGGAAGAAGAAGAAGAAGAAGATATCTTGGTCTATATATATATTTTTTTTTAAGACGTGACTAAAGGTAATTTTAATTTACACTTAAAATAAATACTTTTACACAGTCAATATAAAATTAAACATTTAACTTTTTTTTTCTCCTAACCTCTTTTCTGTGCAATTTGGACTGAAGAAGCCACCTAGACCAAGAAATTAAAATCAACTGAGCCAGTTTTATAAAACAAAAAGAGAAGAGAGCAGATGCAAGACCTACACAGCTGCTGTGCTGGTGGTAGTCTGTTGTAATCAAAGTGTCATCAGCTAGACTTTCCCATCGAGATTTGGTAATGGGTTGTTTCTTATCCTTATGTCCTGTTGCCAAGGTCATGGGTTCCTGCAACATTCACTTCTTCTTAACTGCGGCCTTGGTGACTTTACCAGCTCCAGGCTCCTCTTTGGTAACAGTCTTGATGACACCAACAGCCACAGTCTGTTTCATGTCACGCACTGCAAAACGACAAAGAGGTGGATACTCCTGGAAGGATTCTACACACATGGGCTTGCTTGGAATAAGGTCAACCATGGCAGCATCACCAGACTTCACAAACTTTGGATTATCTTCAAACTTCTTGCCTGAACGCTGATCACATTTTTCCTTGATTTCAGCGAACTTATAGGCAATGTGAGCAGTGTGACAATCGACTTTTTTTTTTTTTTTCACTTCTTTATTCACATTCCGTTGAAATTTACAAAGACATATGCATTGTTACATTGACAATAATAGCATGAATATAAGTATAACAATGAAAATACAATGTGCAGCTGTAAAAAAAAATAAAAAATTACTTTCACTCCTTGCACACACTCATTTACACACTCGTTCTTGAACTCCAAAGTTACACATTATACATTTTTTTGGTAATGATAGTGTTGATTAAAAAGAGAAGGAAGAGGAAAAAAAAAATCTTACAACCACTTGTTTGGAAATATAGAGCATACCGTACTCTATTTCTTTTAGGGATAACGGGGGTGGGGGGGGGGGGGGGCTGCGCGCGAGGATCATGGAATAATTTTACATACTGCTCATTATTTTTTTATTAAAGTGTTTGCTACTTTTCTTTGTAGCACGCCTCTTTCAACCATCTACCATGTACATGGAGCTGTTGGTTATATCAGGACGTGTTTCCTTTATTGTAATATGTTTTTGTTTGTATTTATTTTATATTATCTCTAGTAGGTATTTTCATTGTGTAGTTATAGCCTAGTTCAAAATGGCTTTTTTATCCAAAATATGATATTTTCTAAGTCTGTTTCATGTCACGCACTGCAAAACGACAAAGAGGTGGATACTCCTGGAGCAATTAAGCTCTTAATTTTCACTGGACGGTTTATTTGGTTAATCTCTATGTATCTGGGGGGAGTCTTTCACCAGTGTGGTCTACTGGCTCGGATCTTTATTTATTTTTTATATGTTAGCTTTAGTTTTTGTAATATAGTGTTCTATTAACTTTTGCACTTCTGAAGGTGTCTTTGTGCCTATGAGATTTTCTACACTCATTTCTACCTTGTGGTTACTACAGAATGTCTTAATGTTTTGCCTCTGCTGGTCATATTTTTTGCAGTCCACCAGAAAGTGTCTAATTGTGTTTGGTTCTTGACACTCTTCACATGTGGGTTCTGTAGTAAAATCTGCGAGAATAATCGCTCATTTCAGTAAGATTTTAGTCATAAAATGATAATAAATAAACCTGCCCTATTGTGTCTGACGGTGAGGCTCTCACACGCCAGCATAGCGCTGAATTTTGTGCCACGGAAAGGCCTAGAACCGCTCCCCCCGTTTAAACCTACTCGCTTTCCTTGTGACGTACATTTTTAATATTTTGCCCGATCTGATAGAGACTGTGGCAAGACTTACAATTAACGATTTTGCGGAAGTGTGCCGCAAAACTACTGTCTGAATTAACGTAGTATTTTGACTTTAACGCTGGTAATCAGTAGTAATCCTTACAAATTTGGTAGTGTTACACGATACAATACAAATTATTAACGCCAATTCTTAACCCGCCACGCAAAACCCCTCTTCGCTTGACACATTCTGCCATGCATATATACACGATGCGGCAAAGCCAACAGAGGCAAACACGCAGACAATTTTATTTCCTTATCGCGGTAGCATTTCTGACGTAACTAAAACAAGTTAGTTATTTGAAAATACATGCTGGCGAGATGAAAGAGAGGGAAAAGATGGCCGTCTTGTGTAAAATTTTTATTTGACGCTTGACAGGGACAAAATTGAAAATCTAAACCAATATGAAACTGACCATAAAAATCATATGGTAATATAGCTTAGAGTCCACTGAGCAAGAAGGTGCTTTAAATAATATCGTAGTCCAAGAATTGGAAAAGTTATTGAGAAAATACTAAATGTTTACGGACGCTCGACCAGACAGACTGTTGTCCCTGCTTGTTTTTCATAACGTTAGTGGGGACTCCAGCGTAGAAAAGAGGCATTGAGGTACATTCAAATTCGCTTGGGAAACAAGAGTATAGGAGGGAAAGGGGAGCGGTAGGGAAAAATGTAATCCCAAACGAAACATCTTTTTGTATTGGCATAACTAAGGCAGACTGGCCAATCGACTACCAGACGCAGAGTTTGTTTGGAATTATTTTTGTTTTTCAAAAACTGCATTTGAATTCTGGTAGTCGAAGGCTTTCGATTGGCCAGTGCTACTAAATATTAGCAAAAAGCTTTCTCTGCTCAGTGCCAGTTGACAATATTTTTCATTCAAATACGCTGAGAACAGCTGTGTTAAATTTTAAAATTAAATAAAGAAAGTATTCACAGTCTGGGCAGTGCAGAGGAAACTGAGGCCATTTCTTTGCAAGTCAGCGTCATTTGTTTATATTTCTTGAAATTTGTGGTAAGGATGCTTTATGAATTACTATGTTTATTCCAACTGCCAAAGTTAGATACTGCTATTGGGAAAAGTGAAGGACATGCCGGGAGCAGACATTGTTGAGTCCTCACTTTGAAATGTATCTAACTGTTGTATGTTGTCATGATTTTGTTTGAATATTATTGCATTAGAATATTAATAAGCCTCTGTGTTCTATGAACACTGGTAAACATGCCTGAAGCATTTATATTTAAAAAAGAAAAGAAAAGAAAATCATACCAAAGGAAATGTGGTTACTCCACATTATTTTATGGAGGAAAACTATGTAAACGTACAGTGGCGTATCTGCCATAGGGACCTGAGGTATGGTCACAGCAAGGTGTGAGTCATGTAAAATTAGGGGCGAGTGCACCTGTAATGCATGCGAGGCTGACCCCATACCTCCGTAGGAAAATAATAAATATAATAAGTGATCAGATATAAAAGGCCATGGTGTCCTTTTGTTGCAGAAGTTTTATTTCCTGTTGCTAGCTGGTAACAGGAAACCTGCTGAGTCAGAATAACGCTATCAAGTCTTCGACCATTCGTTTATGCTGTCAAAAGAAAACGGGAGGAGCTTGGGCATTTTCAGATATCGAGATTTTCTGCAACTTCATACTGTATTTTCAGTCTACAAGGAATCCCAGGTGATGTGTTAAGCATCTGGGTATATCTGACACTTTCGTTTTAATAAACACTGGTATTTCAAAGTATACTCAGGACGTTTATGGGGCATGATGATACTACAGCCCCTCATACACAGTGACTCTTCCTCTTAGATGAATAAAGTGTAAGCTGTGAACATTCCAACAGGAAAGATATATATATATATATATATATATATATATATATATATATATATATATATATATATATATATATATATATATATATATATATATATATATATATATATATATATATATATATATATATATATATATATATATATATATATATATATAGTGACTTTATAGTTGTTGGACAAATTGTCCACACTTTTTAGTTGATCTTTTCTGTAAACTATCTTGTCCTCATTTTCAAAGACCTGTCCAAAAGATATGGCTGGACAGGCAGATTAAATTGTACAGAAAAAATATTCATTTTTAAAGAGAAACTTAACCACTGGTTTTATTCACTTCCTCATAGAAAATTAAATTGTTTTGTGTTGTGTACCATCATTTCATTTCTCCCCTAGACACTAGGTACATCATACACCAGACACTAGAGCCAACATAGAGACTGTGTGAATCTAGGGAGGTAGCGTTAGGTTCCCTGCAAATAATTCATCATCATCTTTTAGAGTCAGGGGCCTACATGTGCTTGACCTCACACGGTTAATGCAGACACCGAATTCATTCTTTTAGGATACCATCATAACCTCCCCAGCAAAATCAACTTTGCTACAGGTTCCTCAATCATGAAATATCCCGTTCCAAGCTTGAGCCTCAGCAATTTGTTATTAATTGGTATTTTTAGTTCATCTTGTATTTGACATTTTTTGCTTGGTTTTTTTTAAGGATTTTATATGAATGTCTTGCTTTTTTACTTTGGTCCCATGCTGTTATCCACTCTTTAGTTATTGCTTGAGCAATTAAACTCTTAATTTCAAACTTCCCTAAGCCTACTTCAATTTTGTTAGGGCTAGTTCTTCTCCCTTTGGCTTCTTTGTCTGCAAGCTCATTTCCTGCTATCCCACATGTGATGGTATCCATGTTAGTGTTGCACAGCATCCTATAGTGTGCAGATATGTATTAACGTGTAGTATTTCCTCCATAATATCTGGCCTGCTACATTCACTTCTGTTTCTGATAGCTAGTACTGATGAAAGGAAATCTGTTAGAATGGTTACTTTATTTGGTGGGTTTTCTTTTTTAACTATTAATGCCCCTTCTGGGGTTCAAAGTGAGGTCTAATGACTTTATTGAGTTTAATGTGTTAATTGTGTGTGATCCCAGCCCTGGCTAAGACACTTTGATCTTAGCCAAAAGGCCGAGAAGCGATTTTTTTTTTTAATGCCCCTTCTGGGGTTCAAAGTGAGATCTAATGACTTTATTGTGTTAATTGTGTGTGATCCCGGCCCTGGCTAAGACAGGCCGAGAAGCGATGCTTAGCTAATACTAAAGTTAACGAAGTGAAACCGCTCATTAAAACTGTATGCTGAAAGACTAGCTCTTACACTAAAACTTAAGACTGGCTGAAATAATGTAATTAGTTAAAAAAAATTTATTTTTCAAATTAAAATAAAATATCAAAATTTTTTATCCTATGTAATGCGCATAGTGTTTAACATTTGCCCTAAAATTGTTTAATCCGGACAAAAGCAGTAAAACCGTCTTAAAACAAATAAAAATAAAAATTTATAACAATTTTTTAAAATGTTTATTTCCCTTGGTTAGTTCACAAATTAATTATTTTTTACTTCCCTTGAAAATACTCATCATCATCATCATCATCAGTTGCCATCTCCACAACGAAGGTTGGCTGTAATGGATCTCCAACGTCTTCTGTCTCTTGTCTTGGTGGTGCACTCTGATAGACTCTTTCCTGTCCATCTCTTGATGTTATCTTCCCAAGAACAGTTTGGTTTTAGACGGAACAATGGAACAAGAGAGGCAATATTTTGCCTAAGAATATTAGCAGAAAAATATAAAGAGGTCCAAAAAAGTATGTATATGTGCTTCATTGACTATAAGAAGGCTTTTGACAGAGTCCATTATGAGAAAATAATTGAATGCCTCAAAGACATAGGTATTGATGGAAAGGATATAAGAATACTCAGTAACCTTTATTGGGAGCAAACTGCCACAGTAAGATCTGGAAGGAATTATTCACCATACATAGACATAAAAAGAGGTGCCAGACAAGGTTGTGTGCTGTCCCCTTGCCTATTTAATTTATACACCGAAAAAATTTTCAAACAGATTGTGGTAAAGTGGGATGATATAAATATTTATAGGGGACTTAGTGTAATGACTGAGATCAGCTGTGAAGGTATCTGTATATAATAAGTGTGGTGTGTTACAGATGACCTTACTTTGCTACCACATTTAGATCTCAGTCAGACTTATTCTGGAATATTGTGATGACTACGTTGAATGTCTAGGGTTATGATAGTGATGAAGTGTATGTTCACAACAACCAACAGACAGATAAACAATTTTATTTAATCCACAATACTTTACAACACTGTGACACTCACATACATAGAACACTCTATAAGACTATCTTAATAAGTCAAGTGTTAACTTTTAAAATATGTATTAATTCCTTTCAATAATAGATATCCTGATTCAACTACAAAGTGAACCAGGAATCACAATCAAATGTAATCACAAGTTGTATGTACACAATTTATAGATAGGATCTTTGTATTGACATATATTATTATTACAATATGTGTGTAAGTTGTGATGTAGTACTATGAGGTAATACTGGCTTTTCAAGCTAGGTTGTTGTTTGTCATCATGACTTCAAGTGTTTGTTTCTGGTGGAAATAATATTTGAAAGGTTCACAGTTTCTTTTATTTGAAACAAATAATTGTCCATCTTGATTTAATGTACAGTCAATTTTAGAGGGGGGTATACACAAGATTGAGCTGCTCTGGCCAACGAAATCTTAACTTCTGTGTGGGCGGCAGGATAACTGACTCCTCTGCTCGCTTGCTTCACCGTTTTCTTGAGAAACAACACTGGTCGATATCTTGACCAAGGAGTATGCTACCAGCCTCTGGATTCAGCAAAACTCAGACCAGGTGCTGCTTTAATACTTTAGTACCACGGTCCCTGAAACAAGAAGGTTGTACCTCCTACTTCAGAACTAATTTATAATCTATTTTACACTGAAGCACAATACATAACAAACACAGAGTTCAGCGCGGTAGGCCAACTGCTAGCTTCTCATGTAACAATATACACCAGTATTCCTCTCCCTAATGGTTACAACGCCTCTGCAATTCCAGCATTATTTCCTTCTATTCAATAAGATAGGTGTCATAGTACTATTTGGCAATCCCATGCAGTTATACTCCTCTCCGACAAGTTTTTTCCATGGTGGAGCAATATCTAGGCTTTGCCTCATGTTTGTTACTGAACCACACACATACAAACATAAATTATCAATTCACATTCAATTTTCATCAAAAAGATATCAAATATGTCTAGCTTACCACAATTCAAGGAAATATTAAACAAGTACGTTGACTGGCGATGAGTTATGGCACAATTCCGATCTGCCTCTGTCCCAGGCATTTATTTGAAAAATATGAGCTGGTTCTCAACGCACTTGCTTCTACAAAGTTTATTTTCAAAAAGTGGCACTGAACTGACGCTCCTAATTGACTATATTAAATGGTCTAGCCAATGAGACCATGTTTACAAAAGCCTTTGAAAAAAAGTACCCTTCCTACCGTTTCCATTAACAACCAAAAATAGTATTTGCAGTCGACTAATCATGTTTCGCCTTACATATAATTCTAGCCAATCAAATCGGATTTAACGTGGTGGCCTCATTTCCTCTAAAGCAGTGTCCAAACACGCCATTATGAGCAAATATGATCCTGTGTTGTCAGACAACACCACTATAGTATTTTGGCTATAATTTGTTAATTATTAGACTACAGTAGAACTCCATTTATCCGAACCCCATGGGACCGAGCATCGTTCGGATAATCAAATGTTCGGATAATTGGATTACATAATGTATCGAGTACATGTACACATATTTCTAAAAATAATTAACCATCACTAGGAAAATACACTATAAAACATATTTAATTGTGCTGTAATAATAATACCCACACTGTATTAGATCACTGTATCACCAAAATCTTTCATTACATTGCAGTGCATGTACTACTTGTATTAATTATTATTTTTTAAGAAAGAGAAATGTTTTCAAAATAACATTACAAACGATTCAAAACCAGGCGCAACTTACGTATACATGTACTTGCACAGATGTAGCCCACTATTCAAAATAATGAGGAATCCTCTTTTGCACCAAACTGGATAGTCTCCTTTTGGGTGCTAAGTCCCGCATTCTCTTCAACAGCAGAGGCTGTGTAGGACAGCTGTCATCTTCTTGCTCGTACCAAGCCAACGCTGTTTCTAGTGCTATAAAGGCCTCTTCAGGACTTGGTCGACGTTTTGGGTTTTCTTCATAATCTACAAGTACATCATGTACTTCTGAGGAGTCTTTATCACTGGTCACTACATGCATTTTTTTTCTTCTTGCACAAAAACAACATTTCTTCGTCATTCAAAAACGGAAAACCAGAATCATTATCATCTTCTAGCCACATGTGTGCATCATCTTTGTCACAGTCCGAAAATCCAGGCATTGCTTGAAACAGTTCCACAACTTCATTTATACAATCATCATTTGTGTCCACTGCATTAGTTTCATTTCCTCCTTTTCCCCAAGCAATCTATTCCAAGCCTTGTTGAGATTATCTTGTGACAGGGTGGTCCAAGCATCAGCTAACATATAGCAGCAATCTTTGAGATTAAGCTTTTTGGAAAACGCTACCACACTTTCTTCATCTTCAGCCAACAATAAACGACGCAGGACTTCCTTCTTGTACATCTTTTTAAGCTTTGCTATAACACCCTGATCCATTGGTTGAATCAGTGCTGTTACATTGAGAGGCAGAAAAATTACTTTAAAATTTGCATCAACTGCATTCAATGTATCCGTCTCTGGATGAGATGGTGCATTGTCCAGTAGAAGAAATTCGTTTCCAGTTTTCTTTTCTTGTTCTCTCAGCCTCTTCACATTTGGGATGAACTGATTTGTATACCAATCAAGAAATATTTCACTATTCATCCAAGCACTCTTCTGTGCTTTGTGGCACAATGGGAGACATGTCACATTCTTTAAACAACGTGGTTTTTTTTGGCTTCGCTGATCATTAGCACCGCACCGGTGAACGATGACTTCCACTGGCATTCGCGGCTACCAAAATTGCACTTTTTAAACCCAGGGGCAGATGCTTCGTGCTGAGATGCAAGTGATTTTTGAGGCAATGATTTCCAGTATAAGCCAGTCTCATCGGCATTATACACATCATCGAGTGAATAACCTTCTTCCAAAAAAGCCAAGAGTGTTTCTTTAAAATTTTCAGCGGCAGTTGCATCGCTAGATAAAGATTCCCCTTGAATCTCCAATTCTCGTATGCCATGACGAGATTTAAAGTTTCTTAACCATCCCTGGCTAGCCTTAAAGTCAGGAGGACCTCAAGTTGATTGTTGAACTGAAGTGCCTTTTCACACAATAGAGAGCCAGAGACAGGTTCCCCTTTGCTTCTTCTTTGCACAAACCATATATACAAAGCCTCTTCCAATTTCAAATCTTTCGCATTTCTCATGGTTTTACGTTTCTTTGACCCATTTTGTCTATCCAATTTCGATGCAAAAACTCATAATTTTATCCTTGTTACTTTTGATGTCAGAGACGGTAGCTTTCCCAACATTGAAAATCCTCGCAAGTGAAGACACAGTTTCACCTTTTCCTAGTCTCTTGATAATTTCTGTTTTCGTTTCAATTTACAAAACATTGCGGTTCCTTTTATATGCTTTAGGCCTACTGGAAGATGCTATATCGCACAGAGAAATACTTGTACACTAAAATTATTCTGCTGTAGTAGCAGACACAATTATTTTAAGTTGAACTGTCTGTTTAGCCAGTGTTCTGCCTAGAACGCACACGTACACTGGATTGGTAAACCAGATATTAACTGACTTTATGATCTAACTGACTTCTTGTACGTAAGCGACCGACCATTAGCCCATCATATCCTCTACAAATTGTTCGCACACATTTGAAGCTTGCCACATCAAAAGATTCAGAAATGTAGTCTAACATGACTGGTGGCTCCTGATTTTTTTTTTTTTTTTTTTTTTTGAAAAAGTGTTCGGATAATTGGATGTTCGGATAATTGGGGTTCGGATAAATGGAGTTCTACTGTATTTGCTTAACACCTAACATATTCTTTGTCAGCAAGTCCTAAGGCACCCAAATATATAAGTTTAATGGAGCCAAGTGGCTTCGTTCAAAATATGTATTTTCTTCTACCATCCGTTCACTTCTATACGATGGGGTGTCTTCTGTACTGTCAGGCTAATGTCAGGATTTCAGACGTAAAACAGTATTGTGTCATGTTTCCTAATAAGCATTAACCATGTTTTTTAAAACCTTACCTCGTATTGGTAGTGTTTTTTGTCAATGTTAATTGAAAAAAAAGCAAGCCTGCATGCCTTTTGCGTGGGGTGGCATTAATTTTATATCGCGAGACGACGTGGTAGTATTGCATGCGTTCCTCCGTACATCTCTTTCTCTCTCTCTTCTAAGCACGTCTGTCTTTTAGTTTACGTAGTGCATAAAATGACATTAATGGAATATTAAATTTAGATCATTACGCAGTGTGTCTATCTCAAGGTTTTCTAAGAAACACAGTACCAGTTTTATTTTTAGAAAAGCGTGTATTTGATGCAGTAGGCTTTACTAGCAAACGTGAAAGCGTTACAATTATGCAGACGAAGTAGAAAAAGGGGAATTTCTTGTTTAGCTAGTATGACGTTCTATAACACAGGCGTACGCTATTGTGACCGCACTGTTCTTTTACCATTCTTCTTTCCTTTTATTGAATTAATTCGTTAGGCTTTACATTTACTTTTTAATTTAGATATGTGGATTTAGAATTTCTCACGACAAATTCTCCCCACTTAAAACAGACCTTATATGTCAGTCTATAATTCTATATACACATAGAGAAATTTAATATTATTCCTGGTGCTTACGGTGATTCTCGTCACACGGATGGCGGCTTAGAAAATCCGCACCCAAGTTAGTTTTTCCAGAAATATACTCTAATGATGAAAGTGGTTCCTTTTTCATCTTCGGTGCAACAGACAAGGTCAACAAGTGTGTCTCTTCCTGATTTTCTCTTTCCAAATATTTCTTCAGGAGATTCACATGATAGATTTTTTCTTTCCCCTTCTTATCTATCTTATAATTGGTTCTAAACACCTTCTCTAGAACTGTATATGGACCTTGCCATCCAATTTGTAACTTATTCTGACTACCGGGTAGAAGAAGCAGTACCTTCTCTCCCACAGCCAAATCTCTGTCTTTAGCTTTCCTGTTGTAATAGGCAGCATGTTTTTTCCTGGCTTGTCTCAAATTTTCATTGGCAAGTTTCCAGCCAGTTTTTAAACGAGTGGTCAGCTCATTCACATATTGGTATGAGGATGTAATATTTTCCTCTGCCTTTTCATCAGTCCACGTTCTTAACAGAGCTTCGAGTGGACCTTTTATTGGCCTTCCAAATAATAATGTTGCCGGGGCCATACCGGTTGAACTATGGGGTACCTCCCGATAAGCAAAGAGGGCGGCGTGAAGGTACTGGTCCCATGTATCTGGTTTTTCGTGTGCCAACTTTCTCAGGATCGACATCAACGTGCCATTAAATCTTTCCACTTGGCCGTTCCCTTGGGGATGGTACACACTACAATGGAAGTGTTTGGCCTGGAAGATCCTGAAAACTTCTTCTGTTAGTTTCCCCTTGAACTGAGAGCCATTATCAGTCAAGATTTGATTGGGAAAGCCTAACCTTGTGAAAATTGTGAGTAATGCCTCTGCCACATGTTTAGAGTCAATGGATGACAGGGCTACCGCCTCTCCCCACATAGAACAAGTGTCCACCAGAGTCAGAATGTAGCTGTTCCTCCTCTTGGTTCGAGTGAGAGGTCCCACAATGTCCACGGCAACTCTCTCAAAGGGTGTTCCCACTATGGGCATTTCCCCTAGAGTTGCTGGTGCAGTCCAATGCTTAGGTGCTACTCGTTGGCACTCTGGACAGGATTTTACATATCGTTTGATATCTTCAGTTATCCCTGGCCAGAAATAGTGACAAGCTATACGCTGTCCTGTTGCGCTGATCCCCATATGACCACTGAAGGGAATCGCATGCCCTAGTTCCAACACTTTAGTCCTATATGAAGTGGGAAGGACCAGCTGTCCGTGACCATTGGATTCAGATCCAGCCTTCCTATAAATCAGCTTGTTCTTCATATAAAATTCTCCCTTGCCTGGAGGTGTATGACATTTGGGCAACTTCTTGAAACACGGCTTGAGTGTTTTGTCCTCCGCCTGTGCCTTCCTCATCTCATCTGGATGAGTATTTATTGGATTTTCCTCCTCCTGTTTAGACTGTGATCTGGTCTGCACCGTTGCCAATATCACAGGTCTCTTGGGATTCCCCAGGAAGACATATCTACACCCCAATATCAGAGGGTAGATTGGTTCATTTATCACTGCTGCTTTGATTATTCCCTCCACATATCGCGTTTTTACATGTATCTTAGCGATAGGGAGTGTCATGGTCGCTACTTCCTTGGTTGCAGCTTGAATTTCCACTGTTTCTGTGGTGTATTGATCTGCTTGCACCAGGTGAGAACTCACAACTGAATCATAATCTAAACCTGTATCATATAAACACCTTATGGTGACACCATTACAGATTACATCTTCACACACTGGGGGGTGGTACGGTTCCTGTAGTTCCTCAGGTTTGACCTTTGTTCCCTTCTTCCCAAATTCATAGCAGCAAAACGAGGAGTTTATTCCTACAATTTTCAGTGGTATGATTGTTCATCTTACACTTTGTACACCACTTCCTTCCTTGGTTGAAAGATTTTCTTTCATCAAATTTTCTTTCATCGAATTGTGGGGTTTTATTTTTATTGTCATACCGTGGCCTATCAAACTGGTGCTTACCTTTGTTCTGATCTCTAGGATCAAATTTATTAAAGTTCTGTGGTGCCTTAAAATTATCTACCTGTTTCTTTTTATTACTTGTTACCTCTGCTTGAGCTGCCTGATACCTTTCAGCGACATTTAGTAACTCACCCAGCCTCTCTGCACCTTGTTCCATGAGAAACTTTCTCAGGTCTGGAGCCATGGACTCTCTTAGTTGTTCTATAAGGATCATTTCCTTAAGATCTTGGGTTTTCCCCAGAGAAGTCCATTTCTCCAAGTATGTCTCTAACCGTGCAGAGAACTGGTGATAGGTTTCACCTGACAGTAGTTTAGCATTCCTAAATTTTTTTCTATAAAATTCTCCATTCTTTTCATATCTTAACAAAAGAGCCTGCTTTAGCATGTCATAATTTTCTTGATCATCTCTGCTCATTTTGGCAAAAACTTCATAAGCCGTACCACGAAGCCCTTGAGATAACTTTAAGCTCCACCTTTCTCTCTCTAACCCATACGTGGTAGCTAATAGTTCATATCTATTTAGATAGCTCTCGATATCATCTTCTTTCTCAACAAAATGATCTAAATGAAAGTTCATAGCTGAGGTTGAGGCTCCCTGACTAGCAGTGGCATCAGAGGTAAAGGGACTGGCACCATTTTCAGGAGCATGGCTTTGAAACTCAAACTCCCTTAGTCGTAACTCATGTTCCCTTTGTAATCTCTTCTCCTCCTTTTCTGCTTCCCTCTGTGCAGCCTGCCTTCTTTCTTCTGCTTCCCTTTCTGCAATCTTTTTCCCTCTGCTTCCCTTTCTGCAGCCAATCGCTTGTCTTCCCTTTCGGCAGTCAATCTTTTTTCTTCTGCCTCCAATTGGAACTTCTTAGCCTCAGCCTCCAATTGTAACTTCTTAGCCTCAGCCTCTAATGCCCTAGCCTCTTTGTCAGCCTCAATCTGCAACCTCTTAATTTCTTTTTCAGCCTCTAACTTTCTTTCAGCTTCTTTTTCTAATCTTTTTTCTTCCCGTTCAATAAATTTGTCACATTCAGTAGTGACATAAGCAATCATAACTTGCCCGTCCATTCCTAACTCTTTAGCAGCCTGCATAGCAGCAGATCGAAATTTTGCCAGGTCGGCCATTTTCTAACAGGCAAATTATACAACAATGTCTAACTTAAACAAGTCAATCTATAACTAATTATCTAAGGACAACCACAAGCACTGAGAGCTCAACCTTATTTATTTTCCACCCAAGGATACCTTTTAATTTTTTTATTATTCCCTGAAGTGAATTACCCCCAATATATATAATAGGAGAAGATTCAAAATCCCGGACAGGACCCCAATATATGTGGTAAAGTGGGATGATATAAATATTTATAGGGGACTTAGTGTACTGACTGAGATCAGCTGTGAAGGTATCTGTATCTAATAAGTGTGGTGTGTTACAGATGACCTTACTTTGCTACCACATTTAGACCTCAGTCAGACTTATTCTGGAATATTGTGATGACTACGTTGAATGTCTAGGGTTATGATAGTGATGAAGTGTATGTTCACAACAACCAACAGACAGATAAACAATTTAATTTAATCCACAATACTTTACAACACTGTGACACTCACATACATAGAACACTCTATAAGACTATCTTAATAAGTCAAGTGTTAACTTTTAAAATATGTATTAATTCCTTTCAATAATAGATATCCTGATTCAACTACAAAGTGAACCAGGAATCACAATCAAATGTAATCACAAGTTGTATGTACACAATTTATAGATAGGATCTTTGTATTGACATATATTATTATTACAATATGTGTGTAAGTTGTGATGTAGTACTATGAGGTAATACTGGCTTTTCAAGCTAGGTTGTTGTTTGTCATCATGACTTCAAGTGTTTGTTTCTGGTGGAAATAATATTGGAAAGGTTCACAGTTTCTTTTATTTGAAACAAATAAGTGTCCCTCTTGATTTAATGTACAGTCAATTTTAGAGGGGGGTATACACAAGATTGAGCTGCTCTGGCCAACGAAATCTTAACTTCTGTGTGGGCGGCAGGATAACTGACTCCTCTGCTCGCTTGCTTCACCGTTTTCTTGAGAAACAACACTGGTCGATATCTTGACCAAGGAGTATGCTACCAGCCTCTGGATTCAGCAAAACTCAGACCAGGTGCTGCTTTAATACTTTAGTACCACGGTCCCTGAAACAAGAAGGTTGTACCTCCTACTTCAGAACTAATTTATAATCTATTTCCACACTGAAGCACAATACATAACAAACACAGAGTTCAGCGCGGTAGGCCAACTGCTAGCTTCTCATGTAACAATATACACCAGTATTCCTCTCCCTAATGGTTACAACGCCTCTGCAATTCCAGCATTATTTCCTTCTATTCAATAAGATAGGTGTCATAGTACTATTTGGCAATCCCATGCAGTTATACTCCTCTCCGACAAGTTTTTTCCATGGTGGAGCAATATCTAGGCTTTGCCTCATGTTTGTTACTGAACCACACACATACAGACATAAATTATCAATTCACATTCAATTTTCATCAAAAAGATATCAAATATGTCTAGCTTACCACAATTCAAGGAAATATTAAACAAGTACGTTGACTGGCGATGAGTTATGGCACAATTCCGATCTGCCTCTGTCCCAGGCTTTTATTAAAAAAATATGAGCTGGTTCTCAACGCACTTGCTTCTACAAAGTTTATTTTCAAAAAGTGGCACTGAACTGACGCTCCTAATTGACTATATTAAATGGTCTAGCCAATGAGACCATGTTTACAAAAGCCTTTGAAAAAAAAGTACCCTTCCTATCGTTTCCATTAACAACCAAAAATAGTATTTGCAGTCGACTAATCATGTTTCGCCTTACATATAATTCTAGCCAATCAAATCGGATTTAACGTGGTGGCCTCATTTCCTCTAAAGCAGTGTCCAAACACGCCATTATGAGCAAATATGATCCTGTGTTGTCAGACAACACCACTATAGTATTTTGGCTATAATTTGTTAATTATTAGACTATTTGCTTAACACCTAACATATTTTTTGTCAGCAAGTCCTAAGGCACCCAAATATATAAGTTTAATGGAGCCAAGTGGCTTCGTTCAAAATATGTATTTTCTTCTACCACCCGTTCACTTCTATACGATGGGGTGTCTTCTGTACTGTCAGGCTAATGTCAGGATTTCAGACGTAAAACAGTATTGTGTCATGTTTCCTAATAAGCATTAACCATGTTTTTTAAAACCTTACCTCGTATTGGTAGTGTTTTTGTCCCTGTTTATTTGAAAAAAGCAAGCCTGCATGCCTTTCGCGTGGGGTGGCATTAATTTTATATCGCGAGACGACGTGGTAGTATTGCATGCGTTCCTCCGTACATCTCTCTCTCTCTCTTCTAAGCCCGTCTGTCTTAGTTTACGTAATGCATAAAATGACATTAATGGAATATTAAATTTAGGTCATTACGCAGTGTGTCTATCTCAAGGTTTTCTAAGAAACACAGTACCAGTTTTATTTTTAGAAAAGCGTGTATTTGATGCAGTAGGCTTTACTAGCAAACGTGAAAGCGTTACAATTATGCAGACGAAGTAGAAAAAGGGGAATTTCTTGTTTAGCTAGTATGACGTTCTATAACACAGGCGTACGCTATTGTGACCGCACTGTTCTTTTACCATTCTTCTTTCCTTTTATTGAATTAATTCGTTAGGCTTTACATTTACTTTTTAATTTAGATATGTGGATTTAGAATTTCTCACGACACAGATACAGAAAATACGAGGACTGAACATCAGTGGAAGGTCAATAAACAACCTTAGATATGCAGATGATACCGTGTTGTTAGCTGAAAGTGAACAGGAGTTACAAGAACTAGTGAAGCAAGTGAACAGCATAAGTCATGAATATGGACTCGACTTTAATATTGAGAAAACAAAAACTATGATAATTAGCAAAACAGACGATAAACCCACATTAAAGATAAGCGTAAATGGGAAAATCCTGGAACAAGTCAAGAGCTACGTATATCTTGGTCATATAATAAAAGAAGATGGCAGATGTGAAACAGAAATCAAGAAGAGAATAGGAATGGCCAAAGCTACATTCAACAACATGAAACATATACTGACATCCAAACAGTTATCTCACAAATTAAAAGTGAGAATCATAAAGTGTTATATATATTCTGCATTTCTGTATAGTGCAGAAACATGGACGATGAAAATACTAGCGTGCTCAAATTCTTTGTTATCTCCCATAATGCCGTGTTTTAACACTGTCAGAGGCACAACTTGTCTATTATCATCATAATCACCAGCTGCCATTTGCACACGAAGGTCAGCAGCAACGGATCTTCGGCGTCATCTTCCGTCTCTTGCCTTGATAGCTCTTACCTGTCCATCTCTTGATATTATCTTCCCAGTTATACCGCTGCATTCGTCTTGCACGTCTGCCTTCAGCTCTGCATTCCATTATGGTCGTTAGCAAGGTGTTATGTCTTTTCATTTGGCCAAAATATGTTAGCTATCTGATTTTGACCTCTTTCATAAATTCTCTTTGCATTCCTAGGTTTACTAGGACCTCTTTATTTGATTTCTTCTCATTCCCAATCGTCTAGACATCCACATCTCAAGAGCATTTATTCCTTCTTCTAATTGTTTGTTAATTGTCCATGTTGTTTTTTTACACCATGCATTCATAGAGAATATATACTACTCGTCAAAAGTCAAGGGCCACCCTATTATTTTCAATACACTTTTATATAAGCGCATAGAATGATTAAATGAAGGAAGTTTTTAGTAAAAATTGGTGCAATATCTTCCTCTGATAGTTCTCTATGCACGTTAAGCATAAAAACAACTCACTGACAACCATGGTCATCACGTGCAATTTGGTTTGCTGACCATAAATTCACATTTTTAATCTGTTTTTTTCAAACTTCCGTACAACCAAACTGGTGAAGTAATCGTGCTGATTGACATTCCACGTGCAGTGGCGACTTTTCGTGAACAGAGTTCACTCTTAATTTGTTTTACAATCAGCAGACTTAGGGTAGTTTCATCACTTGCAAAAACCATGCCACCGAGAAGAAGTCTTGACACCTTACAAAGAATGAGGGCTATAGCGTGGGTTGAAAGTGGTTTATCTGTCCGTGAGGTTGCTAGACGGCTTGCAGTGTCACACTCTACTATCCAAAGAATTTTGGAGAGATTTCAGGCCACAGGAAGTGTGGAGGATCGCCACCGACCAGGTCGCCCTAGATGCACCAATAGACATGATGACCGGTACCTCTTGTTGTCAGCCCTGCGCCATCGAACAGTGACTGGTTCCACTCTAAGATGTCAGCTGAGACAAACTGTAAACGTTAATGTCAGTCAAAGCACCAGTCGCAGACCTTTACATGAATTTGGACTGGCTGCTCGACGTCCTGCAATCAGAATTCCTCTTACTCCTGCTCATCGCAGAGCCCGTGTTGCTTGATGTCGCGAGCACATCCGATGGACAAGGCAACAATGGAGTCAAGTTCTCTTCACTGATGAATCTCGCTTCACTGTGTCATTCAATGATGGCAGGATTCGAGTTTGGAGACGACCAGGAGAGCGATTTACTGATGAATCAATTCGAGAGGTGGATCGTTATGGTAGGGGTTCTGTCATTGTCTGGGGAGGCTTCTACAGACACGGCAGGACCTCACTCTACATCATCTAAGGCAACTTGACCGGCCCAAGATACCAGAACGAAATCTTGAGACCAATTGTTCAGCCTGCTCTGGATGCCATAGGTGGTAATGCCATCCTCCAAGATGATAACGCTCGACCCCATCGAGCTCGTGTGGTGAATGAGTTTATTCAGCAACATGGGATCATCAGGATGGCGTAGCCAGCTCATTCACCTGACCTTTCTCCTATTGAGCACCTCTGGGATGTCCTTGGTCGAAGATTGTCAACAAATCACCCCCTGCCAATGGATGTTGCACAGCGGACTGCATTTCTGCTTCAGGAATGGCAAACTGTTCCTTAGGATACTCTTCGGACCCTTGTGGACTCGATGCGTCTACGCTGTCTTGAATGCCTTGATGCAAACGGTGGTCATACCCGGTTTTGAAATGTCTATTTGTCCAATATCTATTGTGTGACTTTTGAAAAGGTGGGTGACACACTTCACAGCTTCATTGCGTTTGAATGTGTGTTTCCATTTCTTTACGTGGCATGTCAATTTGGTATTCAATAAATGCCGTTTTTATTGATACCAATTACGTTTATATCAGATTTGTTTTATGGTTTCAACCAAGGTTTTTCTAAGTGGCCCTTGACTTTTGACGAGTAGTATATATGACATTTGATGATTCTCAGTTTTAATTTGTAAGCTAATTTTTTAGATTGTTAGTCTTTGTCTCATGCTGTTGAATGTAGCTTTGGCCATTCCTATTCTCTTCCTGATTTCTGTTTCATATCAGTTGTTTTCTGTTGTTATATGACCAAGATATGAGCACCTCTTAAATTGGTCCAGAAGTTATCCATTTATCTTTATTTTTAACGTTGGCTTATCGTCTGTTTTGCTAATTATCATAGTTTTCGTTTTCTCAATGTCAGTGCCCAGAACATATTCACGACTTATGCTGTTTACTTGTTTCACCAGTTCTTATAATTCCAGATCACTTTCAGCTAACACAATTGTATCATCTGCACATCTATTATCTAAGGTTGTTTATTGATCTATTTCAAAATAAACAACCTTCCCAAAAGATAATAGGCTCGTAAGTGGATGATACGAATCAAAATTCCCATACACTGGGGATTGTTTTACAAAATAAACTAAGCGTGAAATAAAATTTCTTATGGGCGAACTTTTCGACCGTAAAGACTCGCATGTTAATTAAAGGCCCCGGATTTATTCCTTTTTTCATCATGCAGACCAGACGCCAGAGAGTAGTGTTATGAGTAAATTCATAACGGTTTTATCGCACTCGACAGGGTTTGTATACATACTTCCTTGTTGATAGTCGTTGCCCGGACTACTCCGGAAGTACGTCACATAGTCTGCTAATATTTTGCAGACGATGCTCGTCCGGCTTTGCGTGGCAAATATCGGCTAGCATTAGTCCTCTTTCGATGTGTATTCACTGTGTGTGAAAGAATTGTTTGTTGACGAGCTCCAGAAAGTGTACTCTTGGGTTAGAGTCGTTGCGAATTTTTATATCAGCTAGGTCGTCCTTCAGTATGGAGTCTATGCTTGATTATAATTAAATGGACAGATGGATGCTGAATAATAAAGGAGTGAGTGTGGAACGATATCATTAAAGATTTCAGCAGTATGCATCATACATCTTGTCCTTAGTCTACATGACGTTAGACTGATTGCATGGACTGGCTAGTGAATGCCATTGATTAATATATTTTATGGATGCAATATATAAGGAGCTCATTTCTACATTAAAAATGATTATGTGTGCTTCAACGTCAAACTGGCCTTGTCAAGTTTCTGACTGTTGAAGACTGATTACACATTCTAAGGCTGTGTTAAAAAGTTGGAATTAGAGGCCTGTTACAAAATATACCCTAGACAAGCTGGAAGCCAAAAACCAGCTACTTGATGACTTAAATAAGAACTCGGGTGGGGAGAAGATAAGCTACAATCTATACCCCAACAGTTATTGGGGGCAGCAAGCCGATGATCTTCTTCTGATCGATAGCCTTTTTTCATCATTTTTCGCTACAGACGTTCCTATGCAATCGTGCTTTGTTCCAGTTCTACAAAATGGCGCACGTGTCATCTGCTAGTTTCCGAGAAGGCCTGAATACAAGTTCGCTTTGCAGTCCTTTAGCTGTTCGATGATTGAAAGAACAATTTTTTTAAGAATATTATACCGGCTGCATCCTGATGTATGAAAGCATCAATATTTTCTGCCGAAGATGGCGTATTTTTATGACAACGGTGAATCAAGTGGATTCTGAATCGTGTCATCTGTTGCAGGGTTGCTAGACCTAGTGAGCGGTCTTTTGTGTCCAGTTCGCATCGGTGTTGGAAGGAACGAATAGAGGATCTGTGAGGATTGTGTTGGCCTGGCATTAAGATAAGTCACGTTTATGTTTCATACAGCGTGTGATTGAATTATCTTTGTTTGCCTGCGCTAGGATTATGATATTAGGATATTAGATTCATGTTGCCTGTTTTAATGTCGTGGTGTATTTAATCTGTGGGAGGTAGGAGGGACTTGTGAATCTGTCAATACCGTTTCGACTAGTCGATAGATTCATGAGCGTACTTTAAGGTTTGGAGTGTGATTGTTTCAAATAGTGGGGCCGGCATATAAAAAGCTGAGTGTATACTGCTACTATTGAAATAATCATGACATGTGATTGTTAGCTGTGAAGTTCTGTTAAGTGGACCATTTGTAATTGTTTCCAGTCCTATATATTTGTTTTCTTTAGTTCTCTATATTATTGTTTGTGAAACTGTGCGTCTAACCTGGCTATCTTTCATTTAATAGATGTTATAAATGTTGTAAAAAAATCGTGATGTATTGTCATAAGTGTGAAAAGAGCTTATTAATTTGTTCAAAGCATATACTGTAGTTCTGCCTAAGTTTTTCTATTTGAATTTGCTTCTTTTGGGCTCTAATCACTGTATTCTGTCTACTTGTTTGTACTTTTCTTTTATGCTGCATCCTTAACATCTATAGATTTTGCTATTATTGCATCAAGGTGGTGAAATTTGAAGTGGTGATATTATAATTGAAAATATTATTCATAAAGTAATAATATTAGAAATTTACATATTTGTTGCTATTGAAAAGCACAATAATTGTAAATCATGGCTACTGCAGAGTATTTCATGAAACTTGGAAAAGAGTTTGGAATGGAAGGTGAGATTTTGAGAACCTATGTGGAAAAGGAACTCAGAGATCAAAGACAATTAGAAAGAGAAGGAAAAAAAGAAGTTGAAGAATTGTCAGAAAAAAGGAGACAAGAAGAAATAGCTCTTGAAGAGAAGAGAAGAGCAGTAGATTTGGCTCTTGAAGAGAAGAGAAGAGCAGAAGAGTTAGCTCTTGAAAAAGAAAAATTACCCTATGCTCAAGCTGAATTAGCAGCTAAACAAGCTCAAGATATTAGATTCGCTGAGATTGAACTTGAGAAATTGAGATTGCAACAACCTCATGTGAATGTCAGGAATGTTGATGATGATAGAAGAGATCATAACAAATTTGTCAAGATAAATTTGCCAAAATTTAACTCTTCCATAGACGATATCTCATGCTTTCGTTCTAGATATGACTTATTGTCATGAGATTAGTATTGATAAATCTACATGGTCTAGTAGGCTCGTGAACTTATTGGTCGGAGAAGCATTTACGGCTGTGTGTACCATGGATGAGCAATCTAGAAATAATTATAATGCTGTTAAGGTACTACTACTTAAGAGATTCCAATTGGATGAGTATGGCTATATACTGAAATTTAGATCACTAGTGCCTAATTCTGCAAAGAACTTTACAGAATTTATTGCCTCAATAAAGATGTACTTTTCTAGATGGATTGATCTTGCTAAACTTGAAAAGACATTTGAGGGTTTGTGTGACTTAATCCTCAGAGATAATGTTGTGTCCTCCATTAGTGGAGATTTTTTTATCCTTTTTGCAGTAGAGAAAACCAGATAATTTGTCGGTGTGAAACCATTGGTAGACAACACCAGGTTGCACACCCAAACAAGAATTTAAGTAAGGATAACATTAAGGATTCTCTTCCAGCAGCTTCAGCCAGAGTGATGAATTTTAACAATTCTAGAAAAAGATCCAATAGCATTAACAAGAATTATAGATTTAATCAAAATGCTCAATATAGTAATAATAGAGGCAGATATAACTTTAATAAGAAATCTCAACAGCCTCAGAGATATGATAGCTATAATAATAATAATGATTATTATGGACCTCAATCATCAAACAGATATAATGATTACCAGAATAGAGGAAGTTATAATGCCAGATCAGGCAGAGGTAATAGGTCATTCCAGAGGAGTAATGACAATTACTCTAACAACAGAGGTTCTTTTCAGAACAATAATTATCGACAGTCAAGAAATCCAGAACGTGTTAACGCTGTCGTGGAGGTCAGTAACAATAATACAAGCCAAAACAATGTGCCTATTGCTCATGCAAATGCTTGTAGCGTTGACTTAGCTAATAGTACTAATTGTACTCAATGCAGTTCTTTGTTTCAGCCACAGAGTGTGCCAAGACTTTTATGTGGACACACTTTGCCTGTTATGTCATCTGTTGAAAACACAGGTTCCTTGGTATTGGATAAGGGTTTTGTAAACAATAAATTGGTTTCTCTGTTGCAAGATACATGGGCAACTACGATTGGAATACGGAGATCGATGGTGGACCCATCAGATTACACAGGAAAGGAAGTTAAATGTATTACTTTTGGAGGAACGGTAAAAAACTATCCTACGGCTGGGGTGTTTTTTGATACACCTTATTTTACTGGTAGAGTGCTGGCGTGTTTGTTAAATACGCCTGTCGCTGGGATTATCCTTGGAAACATCCCAGGGATCCAGGAATGTTCCAGACAGGACATTGAGAAATGGGAAAAGAGGTACTTAATAACGGCTAACGCTGTTACTACCAGAGCACAAGCTCGTGCTGATATGTTAAATCAGAATAATGATGATATTGTGCTAGAGGATGATATTAATGATAATGATCCCACCAATGATAATATGAGTGATGATAATAAGCGTGGTAAGGTAACGTCACAGGCGTCAACTTTCACCCCTGGTTGGGCACATCTGAGTAGTAAGGTCCAGATAAGATGTCCAAACCAATGACATGAGGTACCAAACACCCTATCAACCTCCTATCATCTATAACTTCCTAACACCAATCTCCTTCCACCCTATACCGAGGTTGACCAAGCTATCTCCCATATGACACTCCATTTGCCGTCTGGGCCAGTCTAGCTAGATGGTACCAACACCCCAACACTCCGCTGCTCCTCCTGGATCACTGTTGTCAACCACCAATAAGATCATGAAATACACCAAACTGCTCTGTCTGACGCACGCTGCAACTCTAACCTATTATTTCCCGCACTTGTACCTAGACCTGCCACCTACAGTGTAAACAACACGAAAATTAAACGTGCAACACAGTATGAACTACAAAACTGAAACGCATAAACTGAATGAAAATAGCCATTACAACTGAGACGCAGAAATTAGGTCAGTCACCGTAACCCAGGTCAAACGACCGTAAACAGTACACTACACTGACAAACACACTGACTCTCTACTGGACAACTGAAAATAACTCACTCCCGTGAACTGGCAGTGAATGTGAAGGAGCCAACACGGCTGCAAACTTCCAATACTCTGTGTGTACAATTCTTAATGGCCTGACTATAGCAAACACAGGCTCCACGGTCTTGCTATCAATAATATTCCATCTAGAAGCCAGCTAGCTGGGAATTACATATTACAATACACAGAAAACCCACAGGCCCCACTGCCTACAGAATAGACGAGCCATCCAGATGTCAAAGATAAATTACTTACACTATGGATTTTATGGATACTTTCATACACTTGGCTCAAACCACTAGGGGACGACCATAGCATACAGTAGCTGACATTAATTAACCAATAACACCTGAAGCAGGTACAGTCCCTTTAATAAATACTGCACACACAGAAGCCATACACGGCTGGCAATACATATGAGAAAACAATGCAATATAAATACCATTCTAGCTTGCTATAAACAACAACTCAATCTAACGGTAACATCATCACCGACATATTCAATCCAGGGAATAACACCATGACTTTCGCTCACCGGCAAAGCCCTGTACTGTAGTAAAGCAATACTCAAATGCAACATAAAAAATCATGCATGGTCTACAGAAAAGCCGCTCGAGAAAACGTACCCAACCCCTCGAGAAATAAAGCACTAATCCTGACCATATGAATAACTAGCAAGAACTATGACTCCAATGGCATCCAAATACTCTCAGCAAAACTGCTAACAAAGGGACAACGTCCTCCAGGGACGACGGCCATCACATCTACTGCTTTGCGCCAAAATTTTTATATCCTCTTCCGTTCTGAGTCACCTGACCAGACGGGTTTTTTATTCTAACAATGTTGTCACTCCCCGGCGTGACCAACTTAATATTTCGGCGAATGTCTATACTGTGACAATAATAGATTGCTTATTTCTTGGAAAGATCCTTACAAAATCATAAACAGGTTATCAGATGTTGACTATTGATAAGTGTAAGTCAATTAGACAATACCACTGATAATACCCGAAAAGGTTCATTCAAGAAAGGTTCCATTCAGAATGCTGATAATAAAGACATATCAATGTTAATGGACGCCAACACTGATACCGCTATGTTCATTGATATCAGTGGGGAATAGAAGAATCTGTCTGATATAGATATATGTATGTATACGCCCACACAGCGTTACATTATATAAATATTGGTTGCTGCTGTCACTATGCCTTGACTATTCAAAGTGGGTGTGTATTGGTGCATTCTTTCGTCACAGCACAGTAACACACATAGAAGCCATGTAGCGTAGAACGACTGGTGATGGTTAATGAACAGTTTTATTAACGCTACACACACAGTCACGATAACACAGACGGAGATTACGCATACAGTACAAATCATAGGTAAGTCAAATCATAAGCTCAAAACACCCCACAGAGCTCCATTATAAATCGTGGTGCACTTCTCATCGAACATGCACAATAGCAAAATCCCTCAAAGACTGCCTTCACCGCAGTTATAAATATGGCCTCATAACTTATAGCATAATGATGCACTTCTCATTGAAGATGACCATCACGATTTTCCTCAAAGGACTATGTCCTCCCTTCTCCACCAAGGCTGCTCCCCGGCAGTTGAATAATCACCGTCAGCTATATACTCTTAAGGCCTAATCATAAATAGTGGTGCACTTCTCATCGAACATGCACAATAGCAAAATCCCTCAAAGACTGCCTTCATAATAGCATCCTTCTTCTTCTTCTTCTTCCATCCTTAGCCATCAACCGGCAAAGCAGTATGTGGCCAGTACGCCTAGTGGCGTCTTAGGGCAACAACAAATTGATCAATCTATCGCTGTTTCCACCACGCCTAGTGGCGTCTTTGTGGAACAAAAACAGACCAAACAATCTATCATTGTTTCCGTAATCAGATTGGTTGGCAAGCAGGTGATCAGCCCACTGTGCATAATAGCATCCTAATAGCTCCATAAACATCTTACTGCAGTTAATTCAAATGCGGCCTGTACGAAATCCTGGCCTTAATAATATCTCCATAATCTTCTTACTGCAGTTAATTCAAATGCGGCCTGTACAAAATCCTGGCCTTCAATCCTGGCCTTCAAAGCAATGTCCTTCAAATCTCGGACTCTCTATAGCACTTTTGGTGCACTTCTCACAGAACGTGTACCAACGTCTATCTTCACATAAAGCTGCTCCACGGCAGTATAATCATCATCAGCGCTATCTCTTAGAGCTCACAATAAATAGTGGTGCACTTCTCATAGAACGTGCACAGTGCAAACTCTCATAAGCTGCATCCACTGCAGTCATAAATATCAAAGTACATACCTTCAAAATAACCTAACACATGGAAGAATACATATGCAGGAAGAATATTCAGCTACAGGCCTGTTCAAAAAGTCTCCACCGAGACACACATTGAAAAACACTCTACCATTTTCACCGAACACTGGTCGGGAACACACACTTAGAAAAACACCTTCGTTGACTTCACCCTGTCAACATCAGAACCCGACTGCAAGCGGTCACAAAAACTCCCGCCTAAACAGTCACGGGACTTCGCAGTTCACCACCGCTCAGTCCCTTCCACGGACTAGCCGTGCGAACTATTTACAGTTCTAACAATACAGAACGGCGCTCATGACGCTATCTGTACCCTATGACCTCTATCATATATTTGTTCACCCAATTTTACCGTTAATCAAGTCTTCAAGTGATGTAACCCTTAATTTACTGTGACCAACCCATATACAAAGTATCACCTCCCTTTTTAACCTTAACATCTTACCACCACCCCCGGAGAAAAAATGATTTATCATTTTTTAACAAAAACTACATCAATGAAAAATTAGGGGTCAGCTAAACTCTAAAATACTCATACAAAAATTAGCTTATGTTAAGGTTATAATAATACTTCGACAAAAAATATAAGCAAGTGTACAATAAAACAAATTATGCACAATAATTTGCTACGTACATTAAATAAACAGTTTCAAACAAAGTTAACTATGATCACTGTAGAGCAAGTAGTATACAATAAATAGAAAGTAACAGATAAGATCAAGCAAAAGAAGCATGATCAACATCAAAACTCAGCAATGAAATCAATATAGTAACAAAGATCCATAATCCCATTTGATAACAATCAAGTAAATCAAATCCTTACATTCAACTAGATAAAACCGACATAAAAACTACCTCATACCAAACCATATAATTAACATAACAAACCTGAAGAAGGAAGTATAAGAAGTATAAGAAGTAAACGTATACAAATAGAATTAAGTGACACCAAGATGAAACATAGAAGCATCACGAAAGTATAACTGCTTCAAAAGAAATGAAGTGAAACGAAGAATCATCCGAAAAGAAAGAAGAAAATTCAAGAAATGAATGTATAGAATAAGTAATAATACATCCTAATAACTATCTAAACAAACATTGTATTGTAAACAAATACAATCATGACAGAAAATCATGGAACAGAAAAACATAGTATATATATATATATACTAAACACTAACGAAGGATATAACTAGATAATGCATAATAAATAATTTAACCAAATTACAACACTTATTCATAACTAAAATGAAATATCACAGGCATCACACACACAAAAGTGTGATTTGTAAAAACACAAATATCACAATCTCAAAAGAAAAAAAAAATTATTATCTCTTTCTCTCTTTTTTTTTTTTAATGTGGACATATCAATATATTAAGCACTGGACACCTAAAAAATACAATACTTTCAAAAAGAAAAACAAATACATTGTTCCAAAATTACAATACAAAAAAGTTTCTTAATCGTTAAGTTAAATAAAAATAGTATTTTAAATTTTTTCAAGTTTCAACCACTAATTGACAAATCAAAAGTGAAACGAGCTTTAACAAAATGTGAGACATCAAAAAAAAAATATACACATCTCTAAATAAACACAAATGAGCACCTACAAAAAACCACACTATTAACATTATACCAACTTGCACATATAAACATAACATTATTTCTCATGAAAAAGTGTTTAAGTCAGACTACTAAATTCTTCAAAAAATAATAGTATCTGCTCTCTCTGACAATTCTACATGTTATAATTTAGTTCCAAAATAACATTCAATAACAAAACAATTTCTTCATATAACCTTTGTATAAGGTAATATATTAACTACACATGGAATCAGATACGAAAAAGAAAAACAAATTTAGTAACCAAAAAATTCTCTGAAAGCGACTAACGCATAGTCACAACCAATGAGTTTGTGCTTAGGGCTGACAATCTCATTATGTATAAAACTATCACAACAATTAGTCCTGCAGAATCATATCAATGTTTTGATGTATCAATTTCACAACAGACCACATATGGTCAAACATAATATGAGCAAATGAAATAGTCTTCAGACTAGTGTATGTAAATACAAAAAATCCATAATTTCATCAACAAGAAAAAATAACAATCAAAGACAAGTCAATACAAAATGAAATGTTACAATTCATTACAATGATAATACGTACAATATTTATCAACAATACAATTATGTAAATAACAAGATATAGTACAAATAATGCATAAATATGGACATACACAATATCCAATGAAACATTATACAATACAATCATATTATACTATACAATAATACATTATCCTAGAAAAATCAAGTATAAGAAACATTGTAGTAATCTTGAATCAATTTCTAAAGAAAAAAAAATAAATAGGTTACAACTCCGGTGTAGTATTCTGTAAACCGCACGGGATGACATCTAATAATACAAGGTCAACAAACTGGCTGGGTTACGCTTGACTGCACACACGGTCGTAAGGTAACAAACATTTCTGTCACAGGTAAAGGAAAAAACAGGCACGCTGACCTTTATCGCACAGCTGCTACTGTTTGAAAAATACAAATGAAAATCTTCATTTTAATCAACTAAGATTATCATGAAAAACGGATAGGTTAAACACACAATTACCTATGAAAACATCTGGTTTCCATATGATGTCACCAACTCTTCGTTCACACATAATATACAACCCAGGAGGCTTGGGTCAACCTGACCGAAAATGACGGTCATCACACCAGTAGTAGGCTGAAATAAAGTCACATACACAACAATGAGATTCTCTCTCGTAATCCAAAAACATAACAGTAGTAGTACTTGGGACATCAATAGTTACTGTTACTTTATTTACTACCAATGACTTTGGGATTTTGTTGCACACAGTTAACCTGGTTATGCGTAGTAATATTTTGAGAATTATTATCTCTATTACTATTCCCCTTATCATTCCATTTGTTCTGCTTAGAACTACAGTTAGCATTGTTATGCTTAACATATCTTCTAGGATAGAAGTATCTAGTAAATGAATCTTGTTGACTCCTAGAATAATTATTACCAAGTTTGTAATCTTTAATGTAACTATTCCTACCATAATTTCTAAACTCTTCAGAATCAATCTTTTGAGATCTGTTAGACTGTCTGGAAAAATACCATTTAATGGGCTTCCCTGGTACTGTCTAACATTATGGTTATCTCTTTTACCAGAACTGTTGTTATTCTTTTCTGTGTTAACATGCTTATCTGCTGTATCACACTGCCTATATTGTGTATGACAAGCAGTGGAACTCATCAAATCCTTATGGTTACCAACATGATGTTTGTTATATTTATTACCACAATTAGATATTACACATGAAGTATCTTTGCTGGTCTGACGCCAATAGCCATTAATATTCAACGTAGCGTCTTAACAACCTTCTGTCTACTATTGTCAACCTTAGCAGTAGATAAATCTTTGATGCCTAAAACCACGTCCACTAAACCATTCACTCTTCTTCTCAGTTCAGTAATCTCTTGGTTTAGTTTTCTGTTTAAGTTATCACATGTTATAACTTTGCATCTCTCTTCTCTAAGTAACCTCTCAATCTTAATCATTTTCCTTCTCTGCACCGTTAACTCCTCCAAATTCTCCCTATCATCCTTTTCTTTAATTGTTCTCCTCTGTGGTTCCAATTTTATTAATCTCTTCTTTTGCACCTCTTCTATCTGCGGGTGAAGTAGGGCTACCTGAGCCTGAAGACCTTCGACTTTAGCAGCTTGTTCCTTCAACTCATTAATCTCCTCGGGAATTATAGTATTCTTCTCCTCAAGTTTACCAAAACATACATCATGTAACATCTCTATGTATAATTTTTCTCGTTCATTGGTCTCCACTTTCAATTTGTTATACCTGTCTTTCTGTTCTTGGATCTCTTGAGTAAGATTTCTAACTACCCGTTGCTTATCCTTTATCTGGACTTCCAAGTCCTTGACTTTACCGCATTCAAAGTCTAATGCTGCTTTCGCACTAGAAAGCTCCAAGTTTGATTTATGCAAATCACTTGTGAGTTTAGCCACTGTTTCTTGTAACTTATTCCTTTCAGCAATATCCTGCAAACAATTTTCTCTTTGTTGTAGGGCAATTCGCTTGTTGTTCTTCATCCGCTCCTTCTCTTCTAATTCCTCTTTGTTATCATCCTGCATGTCGTTGCAGATTATATTGTGTATAATCTTATGCATATAATTGTGTCTAGCCCGAGTATAATCATACACCATCGGACGTAGACATTCTAACAACTTTGCCAAATCTCTAGCCATGATCATTTCAGGATTTGAATGAGGGTTATCATCAGTAAAAAACTTTATGGCTTGTACAGCATTAAACAAAAAACCATCGACAACGTATCTATCTAGTGCTGGGCCTTTTAATCCCTCGCCATATTCAGCTTCATTAGCTAAAAACTCTAGTATAGGCCTCATATCTTCTGGATCTGTATCACAGTCCATGGTGATTCAATCACTGAATTTATAAAATTTATAGACCCCTTATAATTCTAATAAAATTAAGTTACATAGCCATTAATCAATTATGCATTAAATCTCATGACAATACGCTATTAACGGGAAATACTCAATAGCATACATAATAATATTGGAAGGCTTGACAACATCATACAGAGACACAGTTTTCAAATATAAAACCACTTATCTTGTAAGTAGAAAACCGTCTTGTTCTTTCTCTGTTACCACTGATGAGCATCAGACAACACACCATAAGCACACTCCCTTGTTGAAAGTTACAGGAACAGCACTGGACTAGTCGTCAACTGTTACCTCTGGAAACTTGATACTGCATGAAACAGGAAACTTGACTGCTGCAAATATGTCACCAAAAAGCATGTACAAATTAGACACATCACCGTGTTACCGATCACAGGTTACCAGCGACACCAAACTGTCTGTACGCAATGCAGGTGTCAATAAGGCTTGAAATGTTTTACTGCCGACTCATTTAGGCTGTAAATAAGCACACTTGATAGGGCGACCAACACAGGTAAATCTGAACTGGGTTCTAAATCGAAGCTCCGCCCACACAGGGCTAACTACTGTTACAGATGAGAAAATCCTTAGTGCATACGCCACACACAAGGCACACTAAATACAGGTCAAGGTCTGGTAGAAACAATCTTACCACGTGAAATCATGAGCCTTGCGCCCCAAAGGTATGCTGATATTCATGAGTCTATTCTATAAACAATTGATGAAATCCTTTAAACGCGAATTTTGCGGGTTTTTTAAATTCCAACTTTACTGAAAACCACCACTGATAAGTGTAAGTCAATTAGACAATACCACTGATAATACCCGAAAAGGTTCATTCAAGAAAGGTTCCATTCAGAATGCTGATAATAAAGACAGATCAATGTTAATGGACGCCAACACTGATACCGCTATGTTCATTGATATCAGTGGGGAATAGAAGAATCTGTCTGATATAGATATATGTATGTATACGCCCACACAGCGTTACATTATATAAATATATTTTCCTCAAAGGACTATGTCCTCCCTTCTCCACCAAGGCTGCTCCCCGGCAGTTGAATAATCACCGTCAGCTATATACTCTTAAGGCCTAATCATAAATAGTGGTGCACTTCTCATCGAACATGCACAATAGCAAAATCCCTCAAAGACTGCCTTCATAATAGCATCCTAATAGCTCCATAAACATCTTACTGCAGTTAATTCAAATGCGACCTGTACGAAATCCTGGCCTTAATAATATCTCCATAATCTTCTTACTGCAGTTAATTCAAATGCGGCCTGTACAAAATCCTGGCCTTCAATCCTGGCCTTCAAAGCAATGTCCTTCAAATCTCGGACTCTCTATAGCACTTTTGGTGCACTTCTCATAGAACGTGTACCAACGTCTATCTTCACATAAAGCTGCTCCACGGCAGTATAATCATCATCAGCGCTATCTCTTAGAGCTCACAATAAATAGTGGTGCACTTCTCATAGAACGTGCACAGTGCAAACTCTCATAAGCTGCATCCACTGCAGTCATAAATATCAAAGTACATACCTTCAAAATAACCTAACACATGGAAGAATACATATGCAGGAAGAATATTCAGCTACAGGCCTGTTCAAAAAGTCTCCACCGAGACACACATTGAAAAACACTCTACCATTTTCACCGAACACTGGTCGGGAACACACACTTAGAAAAACACCTTCGTTGACTTCACCCTGTCAACATCAGAACCCGACTGCAAGCGGTCACAAAAACTCCCGCCTAAACAGTCACGGGACTTCGCAGTTCACCACCGCTCAGTCCCTTCCACGGACTAGCCGTGCGAACTATTTACAGTTCTAACAATACAGAACGGCGCTCATGACGCTATCTGTACCCTATGACCTCTATCATATATTTGTTCACCCAATTTTACCGTTAATCAAGTCTTCAAGTGATGTAACCCTTAATTTACTGTGACCAACCCATATACAAAGTATCACCTCCCTTTTTAACCTTAACACTATGTTGTAGATGTGAAAGGAAAAGAAACAATTTTTCACATTAATATGCTACAACAGTTCCATACGAACCACATATACGTCCTATTTTTGAAGCCATTGACGAATCTATTGATCGTCGTTCTTCTTTGGCAGTAATTCAAGAGCAAACTTCGGACTTTGCTGATGATGGTGAACCTATTCTATTTTTACCTGATATTCATTTGTTAGTTACGAAATTTTGGAAAGATGTTTCCATTGATCCTACTTTAATTTCTAATCAGAAGGAACAGATTTCTGATTTACTACAATCTTATTCTGATGTGCTCACGGATATTCCAGGGCATACCGATGTCATTCAACATGACATCATTTTGACGGATTTCAGACCTATCAAACTGAAACCGTATCCTATCCCAATTCATCTTCAATCTCAGGTACAAGATGAGATAAAACAGATGATTAAATTAAACATTACAGAACCGTCCAATTTACCATATAGCTTTCCTATGGTGTTAATCAGGAACAAGGACAAATCTATAAGAATTTGTATTGATTTTAGACGATTAAACGCAGTGACCATTCGAGACTCTGAACCTCTTCCTGTTCTTGAATCACTTCTTGACAGACTATCTACTGCCACCTTTTTCACTAAGTTTGATTTATCAAAGGGATATTGGCAGGTTCCGTTATCTGACAAATTTGAACCGTACACAGCTTTCGCTACAGCTTTGGGTTTATTTCAATTTAACTATAAGTCTTTTGGTCTTGTTAACGCTCCTGCTACGTTTGTACACATGATGCGTAGACTATTTTCTGATCTTGAGGATTTGATTATCTACATAGATGATATTTGTTTGTTCCATCATTCTTAGAATGGTCATATCAACGGTATTCATTCTTTGTTAGTGTTACGGTATTCTTATGTATGTTTCATGTTGGCCCCACTTAAATTTGTCACCAGTTTAAATTTATGCGCTGGCATATTTATCTGATGCCAACATGAGGTGCTTTGCACAGTAGTCTTTTATTAGTGAACGCGATTATGCGTAGACATAAATGAATAGTGATGACGTTGTAGGGTGTTATGCAAATGCATAACAACGGTCTTTCTGGACCCTTTGATGATTCGTATCCGTCTAAGCAAGACGTGATTTATAGTACTCCCAAGATATTAAGTGTGCAGATTTCTCCTCAACTATTTAACCAAGGGTCGTCGCTTCTAATTTAAAGATGCTATGATCGAGCATCTTATCTTAATGAGTAATTCATTCCTTTGAGGAAGGAATGCAGGGAGTACATTGATTATAATTATTATATCGCCAACCTCCAGTTATCATTACACCGATGTTCCGCCAGACGGCATCGCGAGTACACAGGCTGGACATTTATTTTGACGATACGTATTGAATATGGAGACTGCACTGATGTATTGACTGAATTAATGCCATGAATATCTTGATGTCTTTTCGTCAATAAATGGGAAATGATCGTGGACTCAACCACGAAGAGCGTTGTCAAGTCAATCCAGTTGAATATTACCATGGGACACTCACATTCGAAAATAACCATCAATCAGCACAATTGCTCAAACTAGAATATATTATAATCAAACGGCGCAAGCAATGTTCAATATAAATCTTCCCCCCCCCCCTCCCCCCCCCCCAACGGTTAGATACCTTACGATGTCATAATATTACGGCGCGACCTTCTAAGACTAAAATAGGTTTTTCCGAAATTACCTTTCTCGGTCACAAAGTTGGAGGTGGGGTCTTAAAACCTGAAGATTCTACAGTCTCCAAAATTCTTAATCTGGATATTCCTCGAACGAAAAAACAGGTTCGACGTCTTTTGGGGTTAATAAACTTTTATAGACGATTTTTGCCTAATTTTTCTGAGTTAACCTCAGTGTTGTCTGCGTTACTGAAGAAAGACGCAGCAAAGAAATTAATTTGGACTCATGCATGTAATGATACATTAAACGTGATAGTATGCATTCTCCAAATCGCCAATATTACGATTGCCTGATATTCAATCTCCTTTTATTCTCAAAGTGGACGCCTGAAACGTCGCAATCGGGGGAACACTAATGCAAGAGTTTGAAGGCCCCATGCATCCAACTATGTATGTGAGCAGAAAGTTAACGCCCACAGAACAAAGATACACAATCGTGGAACGTGAGCTTTTAGCTATTGTTTTCGCCTTCAATAAGCTTCAGCGATACCTCTTGGGAGCTCACTTCACTCTTGAGACTGATCAACGAGTCTTGGGTTATTTACCTAGCTCGTTTTACTAATCCAAAAGCAGCTAGAGCCAGCCTGGCGTTACAACCGTATGATTACAGCATTAGATCAATAAAAGGAAGTCTCAATGTCGTCGCCGATGTGCTGTCCAGATGCATCAAGAACGCTCCAGCATCCGGTGCGTCAACAAGTTCAGATGATCAACATAATGCAATGTAGTCATAATATCTACATTCACAGATCAGATGCTTAAAATTTTTCGCATGAAGAATCACGTAATTTGATGAAAGCACCAGATTGTACTTTTGTCATGGGGATGTTACAGCAATGCCACCCGCACAGCAACATGATGATGCTGAATTATGGATCACTTCTTAGCGTGTGACATATCGTTCTACTTCGGACATTGCATAGACACAGCATACATTCATTTCAAGATGCACATTTCAACTACCAGTTGTCAAGAATAAAATGTGTGCAAATGTTTAGTCTGATTCAGTTTGGAACAGTTTTGAATTACACACATTGACAGTCAAGAGACTTTATGATGTACTGTCAAGGGAGACAACTTTTAAATGAAGATCATACCAGGATTTCAAGGGAGTTAACCATGAGATTTTATTCACAACTTTTCTTCGTGATGTCATTTCAGAGTTTGCGGGCTTATGGATTTTTTGTCTTATACTATTGAAGAGACAACAATCATGGACACATTCAAGATGGAATTTCTACATGAAACTTCTAGCACTATATGATTGTGTGCACGGAATGTACTTCACTTTAGTGGAAATAATCGCTTTTTTCCATACAGGATTGGAAAAGACATATTGACTTATTATATTAATTTACTTTTGAACACAAAAGAATACTACTTTGACACTTATTAATAAAAGATTAAGGCGCTGTGTACGCCAGTATAAAATTGATTCATGATTCCTTGATCATATTATGTATATGATACAATTTGACATACCATTCACTACCACACAAAACTTAGTGTATTTGACGATGTGTAACAGTCAATCATTTTGTGTGTGTCAAGTGTCTGTCTTACTTCTTCTATGATTGAATATTATTATTATAAACACTTAGCATTGATGTTAATTTCAAGTGACATTATTTGACTAGGTGACATGACAATGAACAGTAGGTGTTCTCTGACAGACTTAAGTGTGAGAATGCATGGTATATTATCATTATTAATGTTATATGTTGACTGACGTTTGCCATAGTACCTCATTATGATGTGAATTGCTTTGGGCTGTTTGTAGACAGTGGTATTAGCATTTTATGCTGCATTTCCACACCAAGTGTGTTAAATTGCCTACATTACGGCACAAACATAGGTCTATGCATGGTCATAGCTACAGTGACATTTTATGTTACCTTTTGCTCACCTTAGCGGTGTTTTCTCACAACAGCAATAATGACAACTTCGTTGCCATTATTGGCCGGAAAGGGGGGGGGGGGGGGGGGGTGGTTGTTATGAGTAAATTCATAACAGGTTTTATCGCACTCGACAGGGTTTGTATACATACTTCCTTGTTGATAGTCGTTGCTCGGACTAATCCGGAAGTACGTCACATAGTCTGCTAATATTTTGCAGACGATGCTCGGCCCGCTTTGCGTGGCAAATATCGGCTAGCATCAGTCCTCTTTCGATGTGTATTCACTGTGTGTGAAAGACGTGTTTTTGACGAGCTCCAGAAAGTGTACTCTTGTGATAGAGTCTTTGAGAATTTTTATATCAGCTAGGTCGTCCTTCAGTATGGAGTAGGGTTCCCATAATGTTTTGTTTAAAAACCGGGACATTTCCAAATTTTTACCTAAAAAACCCGGGACATTTTGTAAAAAAACGGGACATGTTAAAAATTAAGGTAAAGCACAAATAAATCTATTATATATTATATGTTGCACTTAAAATAAGATACTGGTATAAAAATACACACATTAACTAACACAACTTCCACTTTATCGTTGAAAAGTTTTTTCACGATGGCTGTTGTGCAGTCCATGGACTTAAAGCTGTGGTTATGCATCGCCGTGTGATAAGCGAAGGTTGCTTCCTGTGCTGCCAATGATAACTGTTTTTCCATATCCTTTTCACTGGGTTTTCGCATTTAAGAAATGACTTATACTGATTTGGAAGCCGTACTTTCAACAGCACCTTTATGTTTTTTCGTTTTCACGTGGTTGACTACGTCTGACCGACCACCATGTTAAATGCAAAATTTAGAGCTGCATAAAGTACATTCCACATTTTCATCTACACCTTTAATGAAGGGAAATTCTCTTGCAATGTTATCATTTATACTGCACTTACGTTTCGGCATTATGCGGATGAAAAACGATAAAAATACTGTAAAATAATGCTAATACGCATTAAATCATTTGGTAGATGCTCACTGAACACTGTTTTGGTCGACTTTCGAATTTTTGTTCGAGATTCAAACCGAGGGTCCACTGTAACCGGAAATTGATAAAGTAACACTACTAAAACACGGAATAAAATCCGTTACCCAAAGATTTTTTTTTTTCAGGAAGGACCCTTAAAAAGCAGGACATTTGGAATAAATTCGGGACACCGGGACATTTTATCAAAAACGGGACTGTCCCGGAAAAAACGGGACGAATGGGAACCCTAGTATGGAGTCTATGCTTGATTATAATTAAATAGACAGATGGATGCTGAATAATAAAGGAGTGAGTGTGGAACGATTTCATTAAAGATTTCAGCAGTATGCATCAGACATCTTGTCCTTAGTCTTCATGACGTTAGACTAATTTCATGGACTGGCTAGTGAATGCCATTGATTAATATATTTTATGGATGCAAAATTATAAGAAGCTTCGTTCGACATTAAAAGTGATTATGTATTCTTAAACGTCAAACTGGCCTTATCAAGTTTCTGACTGTTGAAGACTGATTACACATTATAAGGCTGTGTTAAAAAGTTGGACTTAGAGGCAAGAGAACAGCTGGCAAGATGCGATCCCACTCTTGCGGATATTTAGCTGTGACTCTTTCAAGCATTTGCTTTAAGGTCCTATTAAATCTTTCTATTTTCCCACTCGATTGAGCGTGATATAATGAACTGTGGGATCTTTCAATTCCAAACATGTTCATTACTTTTTTCATGGCCTCCAATACAAATTGTGATCCATTATCAGACTGTATCTTTTCGGGAAAACTCAGTCTGCTGAATATTAAAAATAGCGCATCCGCTACGTCGTCATTAGAAATGTCTTTCAATGGGATAGCCTCGGGCCAACGAGTACACATATCGATACACGTTAATACATATTTATGACCCCTAGCTGAAGTGACTTTCATAGGACTAATAAGGTCGATGGCCATTTTTGCGAATGGACGCAAAGATATGTCTGCTGCTTGAATGGGTGCATTATGACCCGGCCTTTTAGTTGCAACATTCTGGCAAACTAAACAAGTGCGACAAAAGACCTTTACATCTTTGGTCACACCAGGCCAAAAAAAATGAGATCACACTCTCTGTTTAGTCCTTGCGATTCCCAAATGCCCCGCAGCATTTATACCATGTGCATGTCATAATACCAATGGTCTATAACATGTAGGTACCATTATTTGTTTCTTAACGGAATCCATATCTTGAAAATTCCTTACCAAAATATTGCCATTTAAGGTAAACCAATGTTTTGCTTTATCATTAGTCATCACTCTCTTTGTTGTTACCAAATGAAAAAATTTTCTTAAAGAGTCATCTTCTCTTTGTCTTTGAATGAAAGATTCTTTTCCAATCAATTCAATTTGTAAATAATCATCTTCTACACCAAGAGTCGTATTATCATTTTCATTACACTCATCATCATTAATGTCATTATTATCATCACTCATGACATCATTGGTGTGATCATTATCATTAATATCATCCTCTAGCACAATATCATCATTATTCTGATTTAACATATCAGCACGAGTTTGTGATCTGGTAGTAACAGCGTTAGCTGTTATTAAGTGCTTCTTCTCCCATTCCTCAATGTCCTGTCTGGAACATTCCTGGATCCCAAGTCAGACAAACCCTCAAATATCTTTTCAATTTTAGCAAGATCAATCCATCTAGAAAAGTAAATTTTTATTGAGGCAATAAATCTGTAAAGTCCTTTGCAGAATTAGTTACTAGTGATTTAAATTTCAGCCTATAGCCATCCTCATCCAATTGGAATCTCTTAAGTAGTAGTACCTTAACAGCATCACAATCATTTCTAGATTGATCATCCATTGTACACACAGTAGTAAATGCTTCTCCGACCAATAAGTTCATTAGCATACTAGACCATGTAGATTTATCAATATTAAACTCATGACAATAAGTCTCATATCTCGAAAGAAAGCATGAGATATCGTCTATGGAAGAGTTAAATTTTGGCAAATTTATCTTGACAAATTTGTTATGATCTCTTCTATCATCCTCAACATTCCTGATATTAACATTAATTTCTCAAGTTCAATCTCAGCCAATCTAATTTCATGAGCCTGTTTTAATTCAGATTGAGCTTGTTTAGCTGCTAATTCAGCTTGAGCATAGGGTAATTTTTCTTTTTCAAGAGCTAACTCTTCTGCTCTTCTCTTCAAGAGCTATTTCTTCTTGACTCCTTTTTTAAGCCAATTCTTCAGCTTCTTTTTTTTTCTTCTCTTTCTAATTGTCTTTGATCTCTGAGTTCCTTTTCAACATAGGTTCTAAAAATCTCACCTTCCATTCCAAACTCTTTTCCAAGTTTCATGAAATACTCTGCAGTAGCCATGATTTACAATTATTGTGCTTTTCAAAAGCAACAAATAAGTAAATTTATAATATTATTACTTTATGAATAATATTTTCAATTATAATATCACCAAATTTCACCACCTTGGTGCATTAATAGCAAAATATATAGATGTTAGTGATGGAGCATAAAGAAAAAGTATAAACAAGAAGACAGAATACAGTGATTAGAGCCCAAAAGAAGCAAATTCAAATAGACAAAATTAGGCAGAACTATATGCTTTGAACAAATTAATAAGATGTAGCTCTATTCACACTTATGAATACATCACGATCTTTTACAACATTTATAACATATATTAAATAAAAGCCAGGTTTATGCCGACAACAAAGAAATCTTGATAAAAATAATTTTTTACAAATTGAAAACATTTTTTTAAGTGCAAAAGCGAGGCCAGTGCTTTGCCGTAATAAAGTTTATTTGTTCATTCATTCGTACTCTTCATAAAGCTGGGCATAGTATAGTGATGGCTTTAACCATTCACTCCCTACAGCAGTATCCGCTGTGGGGCTTAAAACTGCTCACCTCTGACACAATCTCCCACATACCCTGGAAAGTGTACTCATTCAATAGCAGACTGTTCGTATATTTCATGTGTTCTGAATATGTACCACCTTAACGTGAATATGTTTAAAATCATTGTCTAATCTACTGTATGAAGTGTTAGTATTTTTTGTTTGTTTTGTTTTTCGTTAACTTTTTTTTATTACTTTAAAAAAACATATTTAATTTTAATTATGCTTGGATACCAGTACTATAAATGTATGCTGTTATATTACCTTTATAATGTTGCATACCTTTGAACATACATTTGCTTAAAGTAACATGTTGGAATGAAAGGTGAAAGGATACAGTTTGCAAGATGAGAGAGCGAGAGAGAGCGAGAGAGAGAGAGAGAGAGTATGGAAGGGTAGAATGTTAGATGAATCTGCGTGCTCAATTCTTAACCCTTTAAAAATAAAGTTCTTTCGTTCGTTTCAAAAAAAAGAGTGAAAGGTTGTATGTAATTTAAAATGTACTTCCCGTGTATTTCATTTTGTAAAGTGTACATGATTTTGTAATAGCAAAAGAAATGCAAATAAAAGTTTTTAGAAAAAACAAAGAAACAGGTTTTCCTGTTTTGGCAGTATTTTTCAACCCTCCTTTTCAAACAAATCTCTTAATATCTTCCTTTAAAATTCCTTCAAGGCTTCTTTCACTTCTGGTTTCTTCCTAAACAAACAAAAAATGTAATTGAAGAGCGCAAAATATTTTTTGAATGAAATAATTACTTGATTTTATTTAGTACTATTCTCCTTCATTTTTATGTATATATATATATATATATATATATATATATATATATATATATATATATATATATATATATATATATATATATATATATATATATATATATATATGTATATATATATATATATATATATACATATATATATATATATATATATATATGTATTGTGGCAGAGATATTATGATTAATAAATTTCAGATATTTATTCTTTATTCTGCACTTGCCTTTTACTTCTCTTTCGCTCTTTTACCCTTTTTTCGCATTCGCTCGATTGTTAAGATAAACTCTCCCATTCATACCTTTGTCTTTTTCTTTTCTTATTTAGCAACGCATTTTATTGCTGTTAAGCTAAGTTCTTCGATTAGACCGAATCGTGTTAATTCGTTCTCGACAGAGATAAGAAGTAAGACTATTGTCTATTATTATCATCTGATCTGTCCGCTTATAGTTAATTATTCTCGGGGAAAGATCTGAGATGAAAGACATTGACCGCTGGGAACGGCCATATGAGCAGATCGTGTAAAACGCACACCGTGAGTTTTATTGCCGTTGTCTGATCAGATCGAGAGAAATGTACTGTAAGTGTTAAAAAATCTGATTTCGGTTCTGGGTGAGAAATCTCTCTGATTTGTAGAATGAGCAAGGAAATATGTAAATCTGGGCGTAGGTGCTAATGTATTAAGCCTGAGCTAATTTCTTCATTCGAGATCTTTGATTTCGCGTGTTTCACATAATTTGAACGTAGGTGTAAACATCTGGAATTTGAGTCTGTTTCTGGTTAGAGACGTAATATCCTCTTTGATTTTAGAGAGATATATACCCAAGTGTTACGTACATTTATTACCTAAGGGGGTAGTCTTCGGTCCTGCCAAATGTACGCACCAGTTTTATGTAGTTATATTGTTTGTGCGTTCGATGGATTCGCGCACTGACGTGCACAAAGCAGTGAGTGTTGCTTTGGACGCACGTGTAACCTAGTTGAGTAGATTGTGACGTCATGATAGGGGCAGCTCGGACGACATTTTATGTCCGCAGTGTTATTATTTGATTCCTGGCAGATTTGAAGAAGCCAGCAGTTGTATTCGTATCTATTGGTCTTCATGGCGAAGCCAATAGTGGATGTCTGAAGTAAGTGTCGCCCCATTTCGTATGGCAAGTTTAATTACGTAAATTAAAGTATCAGGCCGCTCCTATTAATGGTCTAGCGGGAATTCATCGGAGATGACATTCCTAGAATTGGACAAACGGAGTCGATAGCCTTTGGAATCTTTTGTAGAGGGAGAATCCATATGTGGAATCAAGTTTATGAATATAGATATATGCTTCACATGTTTAATATGCCGTTTTACCTATGCCAAAGTCGTGGTATGGATACCGAGAGGTTAGCCAAGATGAAACACTAACTTGGTTGTATTGTTATATCTGCCTTTTGTTTGGATTGGATATGCGATCCAAGAATTTTACAACAAAGTCTGGGATGCTTACAAGTATGATAAATTATTGCTCCGTGAGAATGAATCCGTTTGCCTTAATAAACGTCCTTGGGAGAAGATCAATGGACGTTAATTACCATGTCTGTTATATGAAATGGAAGTGATCCTTAGTCACTGGAATAAGAGAACTTAACTGTTAGAGAATCTACAACAACTTTTAACAGTGATATTAACATTTTAACGTATGATCTTCACATCTGTAACTATGATTGTCTTGTTCCACTTCGTTGGTGTCACGTCAATAAAATACATGTACAGTAAACACCGACTTGTGTGCTGCCAATACTCGCCCAGTTCACCCAATGCAACGATACCTGTTGGAATGTTCGTTTGAAGAAGTTTATTGACATTTTGTTCGTATTCAACCATTCGCGTGATAAAATCAATACCATTACCATAAACGGACTCCAACAGAAAATGGTGTGCCAGCGTGGTTTGAAAATAATTATTTCAAAGGAACGAACGCAAGCCAAGGAATCGTTTGAAGATGGGATTTGTTCTTTCAAGGTGAAATCATCTTAAATTTGGAACATTGAATCAGAATCAACTAACCGTTACCTCAAGGTCATCAATCAACCTCCAGGTCCAGTTGTACGGTGACTAACTGCACTTGGGATAACCTATTCCTCATTACGTGCGAGCTTGTGTTGAAAAAGCAGAACGAAGTATTTTATTCCTCCAGTACATACACGGGGACGAGGCACATTGGTTGTTCTTTCCGGCACGCGAGATGAGTATAGCGTGTTGTCGTTATACACCTTATTACATTTAGCTGTGCCTTTAATGTTCATATCTATATTTTCTATATTATTTGTTATGTGTTGTGTATTCTTTGCGGGAGGTTGGGAGGTAGATCTGACGAACGAGATCCATCTCGAAGTCAATTCGGGCTCTTCGTCAGACGTTCTGTAGGACATTATTTTGCAGACTTCCCGCAGTGGAATGTTCCTACGCGTGAGCGTAGAAGGATTCTAGGTCCACTGTGTTTGGTGGTCTGTAACACCTATCTGTTCTAGCTGTTTCGTCAAGTTTTACTTGTTGTTCTCATAGTTCTTTTTAATCGTACCTTATTTTCATGATGTATTTTGTTTGTGATTATTGTCCATCTCACCTTTCCTGTCGTTTAGTTTTTTACAAAACCATTGTTTTTACACTGTGTTGTCTATTGTCTTTTTAACTATCTGATCGTAGTTATCGTCGTATATTTTTACGATATTCTATTTAAGTTATACATTTTATTTTTTTTGATTTCTACGATTGTGTTCACCCGTCCATTTTATCATGTCTTGTCGGTTATGTTTCTATTGTCTTTCTCGTTGTTCATTTCATGACATTTGATTACATAAATTTATTGATTAATAACATATTTAATAATTATATGATAACATTATACCGTTCTAAGGACAGGAACGAGGACCACTAGTTGTAGTAACACTTTTAAGTAATATTATTACATAATAATATTGAAATGGCTACCTTAGACTATTTCATTAAGCAAGCAAAAGCTCTTCAGATGGCTCCTGATGAAGCTAAAGCATTTGCACTGTCAGAATATAAGAAAGCTCAAGAAATAGAAGCTGATCAGAGAAGATTGGAAACTTTACGTTTGGAAAATTTGAAATTTGAGGCAGATCAGAAACGGATTGAGGCTGAGGAACAAGAGAAGAAGATGAAATTTGAGGCAGATCAAAAACGGATTGAGGCTGAGGAAAATGAGAAAAAAATGAGATTAACTGCTGAGGAGGATGAAAAGAAGAGGAAATTTATAGCTGAGGAAGAGGAGAAAAAAATGAGATTGGCCGCTGAATAGAGAAGAGAAACGATTTCAGCGAGAAGCAGAACAGAAGCAAAAGGAGTCTGAAGAAAGACTTAAAAAGGAAATGGAACAGAAACAAAAAGAAATAGAAGAAAGGAGATTAATAGCTGAACAAAACACAAAACGACTTCAGCTTGAGATGGAAGAGAATGAAAGAAAACGACAGCATGAACTGAAATTAGCAGAGTCAGAATATGAGAGAATTAGGTTAACTCAGGAATCTAATTCTCAGAGAACTTTTGAAAGCCACACTTCATCCAGACAGGATCATTTTAAGGAGATTCACCTTAAATTGCCAAAATTTAATCCCCCGTCTGATGACGTAATATTCTTCCTGGATAGGTTTGAGGCCACTTGTGGGTCTTATAACGTGGATAAAGCTCTATACTGTACATATTTATCCAGATTACTTACAGGAGATGCATTAGCAGTTTATCATACCACCAGCATTGGTGAGAAAAATGACTACAATGCTCTTAGAGCAGCACTTCTGCAAAAATTTCAAATGACAGAAAACGAATATCGTTTGAGATTTCACACATTACTACCCCAATCTAGCAGAAATTTTAGTGATTTTCTGTCACAGATACAACTAACATTAGAAAGATGGATCGAATTATCCAAAATTGAAAAGTCGTATGAAGGTCTCTTTGATTTACTGATGCGCGATAAGGTACTTTCGTCGGTAAATCCTACATTTCTCGCATTTTTACACGAACGGAAACCTTTATCAATGAAAAACTTAGAAGAACATGCAAAAAATTTTTGCACTGCTCACCCAAACATGGATCTAAGTAACGCGCAGATTAAGAGTGAATTGCCTGTTGCTTTTGCAGCACAACAAAACAATTTTTCACGCAATCGTTCTTTTAGTGCTGATAGATATGTCAATAAGGGAAATAATCATAATTTCACCAATGATAACTTTTACAAAGGGAAGCAATTTCAACAATCTGCTCCATTTAATGTTTCTTGGAACCAAACTCACAGATCGCGAGATTTTGGTAACAATTATTTTAAAAATAATCAAGGACATTATAATAAACAAAACTGGAGATCAAGGTCTCAGGGTCCGCAAAACAGACAATTTTTTTGGAAATAAACCATTTAACCAACATCATAACGATCATTCTACTAATTATCGGACTAATCCAAATTTTAACTCTAGCAGAAACGACAATTATGGCAATTTTAATGACAAAAATCACAATCGATCGCGCCGACGAGATAGATCGTCGAATAATACAGTTAGACATTCTAATGTTGCTTTTAATGATACACAGGCTAACACTGAACAGGGTAAAGTAGCTGAAACTCACAATGCTATGTCTTGTTCTCTAGATTGTTCCCAGGTGAAAGACTGCCCAGAATGCTCGACTCTTTTCCAGCCTAAGGCGATCACGACGCTGCGTTGCGGACATACCTTGCCTAGTCTACCTGCAGTCTGCATAGCCACTCCTGCGTCAGTACACCATGGACAGGGCTCTCTTAAGTTTAACAGAGGATTTGTTAACAATATTTCATGCTCTCTTTTATTCGACTCAGGTTGTACGACAGTGGGCGTCCGGACATCGCTGATCGACCCTAGTTGTGCGACGGGCAGGGTTGTGAAATGTGTCACGTTTGGCGGAACTGTGGAAACATTCCCCACAGCCATTATAACACTTCATACTCCATTTTTTTTCAGGACAGATCCAAGCATGTCTTCTTCCAAATCCAATTTGTGATTTGATTCTTGGTCGCATACATGGTATTAAAGAGTGTACACCTCAGCAAATTGCTGAATGGGAAGATCGACATATTCAAACTGCAAATGCAGTAGTGACTAGAGCGCAAGCTATTAATATGTCGCATGATACACCTATTGAACCTACAGTTCATACCACTTGTGATGATGATGCTCCTATTTCACGGGAGTTGTTTGCAACATTGCAAAAGAATGATAATTCATTAAAAAAATTCTTTCAGTATGTTAACAAAAAGAATACAAGCAACAAACTTGCAAAATCTAGACATGACTTTATACTTAAAAATGGGATTTTGGTTAGAATAATACGGGAAAAGGATTCATCCATATGTTCTCAAATTCTAGTACCATCCTGTATGAGATCTCGTATATTACGGCATGCTCATGACTCGCAATGTGCGGGCCATATGGGTTTTTCGCGTACCAAATCCAGAGTGCTTTCGGCATTCTACTGGCCAGGCGTCCATAGAGATGTTACTCTCTATTGTCGGTCCTGTTAATTATGTCAAGAAGTTAAGGTACGGGGTCCATTTCATGCGGCTCCTATTCAAGCTGCGGACATCCCGATTAGACCATTTGATAAAATGGCCATTGACATTATTGGTCCAATGCTTCCATCTGCTAGAGGGCATACGCATATTCTTACGTGCATTGATATGTGCACTCGTTGGCCTGAGGCCATCCCTCTCAAGAACACTTCATCTGCCAGTGTAGCAGAGGCATTGATGTTAATCTTCTCACGCATTGGTTTTCCACGGAAAATCTTGTCGGATCATGGGGTTCAATTCATTTCTGAATCCATGTCTCAAGTGATGAAGACATTAGGTATAGATAGATCTCTTAGTTCTATTTATCATCCGATGTCAAATGGGTTAATTGAGCGTCTCAATAGGACACTCAAGCAGTTGTTGGGTAAGATGACTCAAGACCATCCCCAAGACTGGGATCGGGTCCTACCCGCTTGTCTCTTTGCGTATCGCGAGGTACAAAATCAAGCAACGGGTTTTTCTCCGTTCCAGCTTGTTTTTGGCATGCAACCACGCGGTCCGATGTCGTTAATCCACGACTTATTAGTGGATGAGAATATTGAAGAGGAAACTCAATCCTCTTATGAGTATGTGATCTCTCTTAGAAAGAAAATCATAGATGCTTGTAGACTAGCTACTGCATCATCCGAACATGCCAAAGAAAAAGCTCGTCTATCTGCAAACAAATATAGACGTCTTCGCCAGCTCATACCTGGTGATGAAGCTTTTGTATTACTTCCTGCGCATAACAATCGTCTTTTAATTACCTGGAGAGGTCCTTTCAGGATCATCTCAAGAATATCCGATGTCGACTACATCGTTGATGTTAATGGCAAACATAAAACCTTCCACATTAACATGTTGAAGGAGTATTACTCACGTCCTGATTACTTACAGTCAGTGTTTCAGGCAACTGACGATCCTACACCACCTATTCAACACTATTCTAGTTTGTCAGTCATCCAAGAAGAGGAATCTTCTTTTGATGATGTACAACTACCAATACCAGTTGTACCACTCCATTCCACTGAGAAATGGAATGATGTTACTATCTCATCTACTCTTACTGATGATCAACGTCAGCAAGTCTCTAATATTCTACACACGTATGAGGATGTCCTTACTGACATCCCAGGTCATACGTCAGTCATCCAACATGACATTATTCTGACTGACGATACACCTATTCGAGTTCGCCCATATCCTATTCCTTTACACTTTCGTGATAAGGTTGATAGGGAATTGGATGAGATGCTTCAATTAAATATAATTGAACCATCTTCATCACCATATTCTTCTTCTATGGTAATCATTCGGAAGAAGGACAACAATATAACAACAATATACGTCTTTGCGTAGATTACAGGAAATTAAATAAAGTTACAAAATTCGATGCGGAACCATTACCTCTTTTAGACGACTTATTAGAGAAATTGTCTCATGCCACATTCTTTTCGAAATTTGACCTTTCAAAGGGTTATTGGCAAGTGCCATTAACCCCTAAAGCAAAGCCATTCACCGCTTTCTCGACGCCAAAGGGTCTTTTTCAATATAATTTTATGCCATTCGGGTTAATGAATGCGCCAGCTACCTTTGTACGCATGATGCGCCGCATATTGTCTCATCGTCCCGATGTCATTACTTATATAGATGACATCTGTCTTTTCAGTGACTCTTGGGATGAACATATTCAGGGTTTAAAATCTTTACTTTCTACCTTACGGGATTACAACTTAACAGCAAAACCTTCAAAGGCTTTTGTCGGTTTTCATGACATCTCATTTCTTGGTCACCGTATAGGTCGCGGTTTAATATATACAGAAGACAGTAACGTCTCTAAAATTTTAAACATCTCAGCACCTAAGACAAAAAAACAAGTGAGGTCACTCTTAGGACTAATACAGTTCTATTCTAAATTCATCCCTCATTTGTCTACTATAACTGCACCTCTTTCTTCGTTACTGAAGAAAGGCACACCTAATGTAATAAAGTGGTCGCAGGATCACCAAACGGCGTTAGACTATATAAAACAATTTTTTTCAAATAAGCCTTTTTTAAGGTTGCCTAACAAAGATCTCACCTTTGTTCTTCGCAGTGATGCTTCTTCTTACGCTATCGCGGCAGTTTTGATGCAAGAATACGGAGGCACCTTGTTTCCAATTATTTACGTATCCAGAAAGCTTACGACGAGTGAAATGAAGTACTCCGTTCTCGATAAAGAGCTCCTTGCTCTTGTATGGTCAATCACAAAACTGGAACGTTACCTGCTCGGCTCACACTTTGTGGTGGAGTCTGACCAGAAAGCTCTTACGGCATTGAATACTGGAAACGTTAAGTCATCAAAGTCAGCGCGTTACGCTATAGCTCTCCAGCCATTCCACTTTGAGATACGTGCTATTCCTGGAGTGCAGAATGTATTTGCAGACTGTCTTTCAAGATGCCCTAGTGAACTTGGTGAAACTAAACTACTTTTGGATCGAGACACGTCCTCACCGAAACATGAATAACTTTGTACAGTGTCGTTAATTGTACATCTGTGAATACTATGTGTAGCTCTACAGTATTCGTATATATATAACTTTCAGAACATACTTACATATGGATTATAACATTATTTCTTGTGAAGTAACGTTTTATTAGAACGGGAACAGTGATATTAAAGTAACATTTTTTTTAGTATGGAAACATTGGTAAAAACGACAAATAGACATTCATTAGTGTTATGGAACATATTACACTACATATCGTGTTTGTTAACTTATTTCGTGCATGGAACATTAGGAACCTATTCTTGTTGACTCTAAATAGTTCTGAACGAATATTCACAATGACTGAAATTAGAATTACTTAGAATAAATTACTAGTTATTTACTTATGTGTAATTAAATACTAGAATTAGATTAATTCAATTTAATCAATTTGATTGTTTATAAATCACACATCTACTAACGTTATTAGTGTCTCGCAATACGTGTAGTCACGTATCCCACTACATGATATTTTACTTTTAGATAACTAGTCAAACTTACTAGTGCTAGATATCAGTAAGTGCGTTGCTTCTTAAAGTGTTTAATTTTACATTGCTTCATTTTTGCACATTGTATTTCAAAATTTTCTGTTTCACTGATTCTTTTATCATTGATTATCATCAGTGTTGCTGTTCATTTTCATTTTTTGAAATCATATGTTTCAAATTTTGTTGAAAACTTAGTTCAATTTTATTATCATCTTTTTTGTTGATTCTTCATTTTCATTTTCAACTTCTTTTTACTTCGAATATTACCACATCGTTCCAAAGTAGGTCGATGGTGGATGTGTGCTTTAATGCATACTGTCATTTAGTTCTATTAATTTCAAGTCAATATTCTTTTCTTAATATGATATAATTTTATGCATGTCATAAATCTTGTTGTAGTTTTGACTCACCTCTCTCGAGTAATTAGTTCGAAAAAAATTAATGGGATTAATTTTTTTAAGGGGAGGTAATAAGGGAGCTGTTACGTACATTTATTACCTAAGGGGGTAGTCTTCGGTCCTGCCAAATGTACGCACCAGTTTTATGTAGTTATATTGTTTGTGCGTTCGATGGATTCGCGCACTGACGTGCACAAAGCAGTGAGTGTTGCTTTGGACGCACGTGTAACCTAGTTGAGTAGATTGTGACGTCATGATAGGGGCAGCTCGGACGACATTTTATGTCCGCAGTGTTATTATTTGATTCCTGGCAGATTTGAAGAAGCCAGCAGTTGTATTCGTATCTATTGGTCTTCATGGCGAAGCCAATAGTGGATGTCTGAAGTAAGTGTCGCCCCATTTCGTATGGCAAGTTTAATTACGTAAATTAAAGTATCAGGCCGCTCCTATTAATGGTCTAGCGGGAATTCATCGGAGATGACATTCCTAGAATTGGACAAACGGAGTCGATAGCCTTTGGAATCTTTTGTAGAGGGAGAATCCATATGTGGAATCAAGTTTATGAATATAGATATATGCTTCACATGTTTAATATGCCGTTTTACCTATGCCAAAGTCGTGGTATGGATACCGAGAGGTTAGCCAAGATGAAACACTAACTTGGTTGTATTGTTATATCTGCCTTTTGTTTGGATTGGATATGCGATCCAAGAATTTTACAACAAAGTCTGGGATGCTTACAAGTATGATAAATTATTGCTCCGTGAGAATGAATCCGTTTGCCTTAATAAACGTCCTTGGGAGAAGGTCAATGGACGTTAATTACCATGTCTGTTATATGAAATGGAAGTGATCCTTAGTCACTGGAATAAGAGAACTTAACTGTTAGAGAATCTACAACAACTTTTAACAGTGATATTAACATTTTAACGTATGATCTTCACATCTGTAACTATGATTGTCTTGTTCCACTTCGTTGGTGTCACGTCAATAAAATACATGTACAGTAAACACCGACTTGTGTGCTGCCAATACTCGCCCAGTTCACCCAATGCAACGATACCTGTTGGAATGTTCGTTTGAAGAAGTTTATTGACATTTTGTTCGTATTCAACCATTCGCGTGATAAAATCAATACCATTACCATAAACGGACTCCAACACCAAGTAAATGTAACTCAAATTCATTCAGTACTCCGCAGTCAAGACTAGAATTATCTAGCTTTCGATTCCTAAGATCTCTGTTAATATAGAAGTATCATTTAGTTGGTCGATTGGAGATAGTTTTAGTTCTGTGTGAGGTAAATATATTGACTAGTATTACCGAGTACTAAGATTGCTAGTTCGAATTTCATTTTCACTAGTTTAGTTTCTGTGCAGAGAGATTAAATGATAATTCAGTTATAATTCTCAAAAGTTACTGTGTTACAGTGGAGAGCAAAATAAATTAAAATTTCTAGCTAAAACTCATACAGCTATAAATAAATTTAATTAAATTGCTAGTAACCAGTCAGAGAATAGTTTTACCATCTAAATTAATGCACTGATTCACCATTGAGTATTGACGAAATACGTGTGTATTTCTAATTCATGATGATTGATTTTTGTAATGACTATAATTTATTTCACGGACGTCTAAACGATGAGACAAGCGCTAAGCTTATAGTCTCTAGCTTGAAGTTAATAACCGAAGTGAATATTATGTTTTACGCGAGGGTAGGATAGGATGTGTATAATATTATGTTTAAGTATTCTGTATGTTTCTTTTTCTTTATACAGTATTCTGGGTAATGCCCAACATCTACCAGCGGGTTTTTTCCAGTATAAGAGAACCTAGAAGAAAACATTTTATGTCTTTAAATAAGTGAGTTTCCAAGTTACAACCTGTCTGGCATTGTGTTTGCATCCAGAAAGAGACAGAGTACTCATCTCACGAACTTTAATACGGTACTAAAAATGCAATAACTGGGCCTATAGAGCCAGATTATAATTCTTCCCAACAATCTCAGTGTACATTCAGCCCCTGTGGCGAGATAAATTACAAACAGTAACATTTCCGACGTTTTAACTAATTGTGGTGTGACCAAGAATTTTACATTTGAGAGAAGTTACCAACCTATCATTTTCCTAAGTAGTGGAAACTTCGTGACTCTGACACTGTGAGCCCCTTTAAAATTTCTTACCTGTACTGCTTCAAGTGACATTTATAGTAAATCTGAAAATATAATTATGAAGTGAACGCTCCCAGAGACACAGCAGAAACAGAACAAACAACTGAGGCAAACATCTTGCTCAAAGCAACCACTGCAAAGTACAGAAGAACACTAAACCAAACAACAAGAGACTGCTGGAAGCAAACAACAGAAAATCTTAACCTAGATAAAGAAGGGAACAAACTGTGGAAACTAGTTAGAGCTTTGAACAACGAAGAACCTTACAAAAATCACATCACAATCAAACAAGGTGAAAATATGCTCTCGGGGAAAAAAAGCTGCAAATGCACTCATGGAACACTATGCTGGGGCAAACCACATTGATGTCCCTATAGACAGAAGAAAGGCCATCATTGATGAACAAAGGAATCATGATAACAAAAAGCTTGCACCAGAAGAACACATGATGGCAAAGTTAACAATGCAAGAAATAGAAGAGGCAATGAGGGCGCTAAAGAAAAATAAGTCACCCGGAAAAGATGGGATAACCAATGAAATGCTAACAGGCCTAGGAACAAAGGCAAAAAAGAAGCTTCTGGCCATCCTAAACTGCAGCTGGAAAAGAGGAATAGTACCACAGGCATGGAAAGATGCCATACTGATTCCAATACCTAAGAAAGACAAAGTTCAGACAGAACCAAATGGCTACAGACCTATCAGTCTACTTAGTTGTGTTGGAAAATTGATGGAGCGAATAATAAATACTCGACTTATGTGGCATTGTGATGCTACACTGTAATTCTGACTTTCATCCGGCCCGATTATGTCGTCTATTTTGTATTTCAGGCCCGATTCTGTGGTTCTAGTTTGAGTTTTCACCATTTCTCTTCACTTTGTAATTATATGGGATTGCCTTGTTTCTTCTCATGTGAATATATCGTGTTCGGTACTTTTGGGAAGGTAATTTAAATGGGTTCGTTTTAGGTCGGTAGGTTTATTTTTCACTCGGCCAGTTTTACTTTCTTCTGATTTTTCGCGATTCCCGTAAATTTCGTTGTTTACGAAAATAATCGCCATTTCTGGCACGCGATATGACGAGGCCGGAAGCACGCGGCCGGAAGCACGCGGGGTTTGCGTGGGTTGATAGTATTGATTTTTCTAGCGCTCCCATTGGTCCGGGATTAGCGTAGGACGGGAATTCGCGTGGGTGTTTTCTCTTGTATATAATGGGACAGAAAACGGGGATTCGGTCTCTATGAAAAATAATTGCCTGGCCGTCAGATTACGTGATTTATCGTTCTCCATTGCGGGAAGAAAAAAACGATAATCGGTATGTAACTATTTTATTAATCGTTTTTCTTCTTAGTGGGTTTTTGAGAATTTCGCCCGTAGTAACACATAATTTAATCCCTTTTCCCAACCACCCTAACTATTCTAACCTCCCTTTATTATTTAAACTTCCTAATATAACTTTTTAGGAATCCCCTCATAATCACTTGGGGGGGGGGGGGGGGTGGGGGGGGGGGGGGGGGGGGGGGGGGGGGGGTATACCATAATATATTAAAAATAGATAAAAATTAAATATCCACTTAACTGAAGTTTAAAATTATATAATTACTCCCCTAATATCATTAACTACTAAAAATCTCCCTTACTTAATATCTCAAATTCAATTAAGGGGGGGGGATATACCCAGGTACAAACACATTCATTAACACCCATTATCAAAAAACTCTACCGATCTATCCCCCTACAATATCTGCACCATAAAACATATCACAAGAAAGTGATAGGGTGGGGGGCTAATTACCACATTCACCAGATTCCCAATATACATAAACTAAAACTTATATGATTTAACCCTCTAACGTTACTCATCCAAAAGGCTACTCTTCCCCATATATCTTATAACAATACGAGAGAAAGATTGAAGAAAATTATAAAATTTTGGAGAATATATTTTATGGGAGATTTTTG